>AUXL01000106.1:0-20261 GCA_000482185.1 Angomonas desouzai | reverse complement strand
AGTTTTCCCTTTTTTTTCATTTTTTTCGCACATTTTATTTCAGCACATTTTATTTCCGCACATTTTCAATATTTCCGCAAATGTTTTTTGATTTGGAATTTCTCTTTGCGTTAGTTACCCTTTCTTGTGTATTTTTGCGTTTTTTCTGGAGGTTTCTACCTTTTTTTTTTTTGCCTCTAAATTTCTTCTTCTTCCCTTTATCTATTTCCTCCTTTTAGTGCTCCAATGCCAGAAGAGTCCGAACCGTTTCAGCTTAACGCGGAAACCGAAAAGGCTCTCTGTGAAATATTTAAAAATGACCCGATAAAACTTCAACGAATTAAAGCCCGTATTACCGAGTCTCATGAAACTCAAAAGAAGATTGATGCGCTTCAGAAAAAATTGGATACCCTGCGAGACAAGAATAAAGCCCTATGTGAGACGGCGGGCCTGAAGGTGGAGGAAGAGAGCGCCGAGGCCAAAATATCCACCGACGACACCGACGAGTTTGACGACAAGACATATGACCCCGAAAGTCCAAAGTACCCCGCGGACTGGTGGAGGGATACCTTTTCGTTCGAAAACAAAGGCCCGTCTATCCGCGGCACCACCACCACCGTGATTGAAGGCAAGCTGTACCGTGTGCTGACGGATAAGGGGGAATGGGCCTTCTACAATGACTCCTTGTATCACGAAATGCACGTCTTGTACGAACTACAAAGGGGATCGGAAATCAATCCTGGCTCCTGCAGCAAGATGAACTCGCTGCAGAATGGGAATGTGGAGGTGTCACTCATTTTATATCCCGAGCAGACCGCTGTACTGTTCTCTGGGACTGTGAAGAATTTTGAAAACAAGTCGGAAGCGGTGCTCTTACCGGGCAACTATCAGGAACCCGATAACGAGATCAGCCAAGCCCTCGAAAAGAGTCTTATCAAACTAAAACTAGAGGCAAAGAAGGCGGGGAAGGGAGCAGCACACGGCAGTGACGCTGTGGCGCTGTGTGTGCAACAATCCATTCCCTTCATTGACGAACAGTTCTTCCCCAACAGCAGCTCCCTCCATCGAGAGGGAGACGCCCTCCTGATACCCCCTTTGCACTGGCGCACCTACAAGGAATACCTACCCAAGGAGGCCCACTCCCAGGTGCGTCTATTTGGGGAAACGGTGCACTCGTCTGTGGTGGAGATGGGGAGGGGACTGAGCGATGGAAGTGTGATCTCTGCGATCCAGATTGCGACCGAGATCCCTGGGGCGATTCAGAGTTTGTTTTACCATCCAGTGGGGGCGAGAGAGGGGAAGATGGAGCGCGCCTTCAATGCCTATCGCATTCTTCTCTGTAAAGAGGGATGGTGGAATGAGGTGATTGTGGACGGCTACATCCCCGCTGGTGCGCACTGCCCCGAATTCGCCCGCGTTCGAAGTGATCTACGATCTCAATGGCTTCCTCTACTGGAGAAGGCGTTCGCCAAACTCTACGGGTCCTACTCGTCACTCTTGGTGATCACCGGCGAGACTGCCTTTATGAATCTTACCGGTGCTCCGTGCTCCGCGTTGACCTCCATCTGGCCCCAACAGACCTCCGGCGGGAGCGACCTGCCTCGTTTCTCCGCCGCCATCTCTCAGCAGTTTTCGGTCGGCGGTAAAATGATCCTCCACGCCTTCCCCCTCTCCACTGCCACCACAAAGGAGAAGAAGGATCGCCTGGAAGCCGCCTACAAGCAGCTGGGACTTCATCCTGGGTTTACGGCGTGTGTACTGGGCGTGGACCAGGTAGAAGAGACGTTACTCTTGCGTATCCGGCAGAACTACACGGGGGAGAGTGGCAGAAATTGGCTCAAGGTGTGGTACGCGGCGAAGAAGCCGTGGATTACACAGGTGGAGCGGTTGGTGTTTGAGGAAAGCGAGAAGGATATTCTGTGGATGGAGGTGAGCGATCTACCCCAATACTTTAAGGGCGGCCACTTCATTTTCCCGGTGCAGGACTGGTCCAGCGTACGCGTCAGAGGCTCGTTTCAGAGCGGAACCCCTTCCGTGTGCATGAAGGTTTCTGTGAAGGAGAGGTTAAAGTGCATTTTTGTCGCCACTCAGCCCGACATCAAGAGCGGAGACGGTCTTCTCTCCACCTCCGACCTAGACAAAATGCTCTCAGCGGACACTCTGTCTCCCATCGGTGTACAAATTATGGGGACTGCGGGCGCAGAGGCGGAGTACCTCGGGAGCAGCGGCAGCCCGGATATTTTCGCTCCCAACAGTGAACCGCGTTATGTATTTACAGAGCAGGCGTGCTTGGGTATGGACTTGGTGCCGGAGAAGAGCCCTTATTATATTCTGCCCAGAATACGGGATAAAAACGACTCGAGGAAACCCTATGTCCTTTCTGCGTTGGTGGAGGCGGCCCCTCCCTCCTGTTCCCCCTCCAGTAACATCTCCATCAGCTTTGTCTCCCTGAAGCCGAACAGTGCGGTGCTGATGACACCCAAAAAGAGTCTCCAGGTGGCCAGCGAGACCCAAAGTGTGGAGGCGGAGTATCAATCGAAGTGGGGGACAGATGTGCGTCTGAGAACACGAACGCAGGTGGATGTGAATACGATGTAAAGTTTTTTCTTTCTTCAATCTTATTTAGTTTTTGTATTTACGTTACTACCCCGTTGCCTTACTGTATCTATACGTCAATTTTTATTTTGTTTGTGTGCGGTGGGATGTTGATGGTCAAGTGAATGACCTTCAGTCATAAATAAAGTTTGGATATCATTTCTTTTCATTCCTCATCCTTTTTTTTTTCTTTCCAGAACGTATTGCGTTCCTTAGAATTTGTAATTGTATTTTTTTTTCTTTTGAATTAGCAACCATTTATATACCCATCCGATTATGCCACGAGTCACCGGCGTGATCACCCCGTCGGATTCTGATGACTCTATCATTGAAGTACGCAATAACTTCATTGACGGCGATTGGTCCGAGTTAGACTTAAACGGTATGGATTCTCTCCAGTTTTCAGAGTACTCCCACCCCGACTATGATAAGCAGTCTGCCTTTCTGCGAAGTGACTCTCATGTTAGCACTTTACTTGGCACGAGCGCTAGGGGGAATCTACCCGGCAGCCTTCAGCGCCGCTCCCCTGGCCTGCGCCGGGAGGGCTCTTCTCCCAACTCTAGCGGAAGGCCTCCCAAGAAAAAAGCGATCAAAAAGGACGACGACTTGTTTCTGCTGGTGCAACGGGAGCTGAGCAAGGATATGAGTGGGGATGGATTTGGGAGGAACTCTCAGGAGAGTTTCCCTAAACTACCAAAGGCAAACCAAACGGTAAAGACGGTTCCCAAGGCGAAGGACAAGGACAAGGAACCCGCTCTATCGCCATCGGCACCCGCTATTGAACACAAGGACTGCGGCGAGGAAAAGCCCACCTGGGGACTCCCTAACCTCATGGAAAGCGAGGGACATGACGATTTGCTAAAAGAAGGTCGGAAACGCCGCCCAAAGGACCGCACGGGTGCACGAGCGGCATCAATGGCGTACGTTTCCCCATCGGAGGCGAGTGGCCCGAATGGTGAGGCGGTGGCCTCGCCACCACAGCGTGTGAAGACCGCTGAAGGAGGACTGAGGACGTCTACACCGCGAAAATGGACCCTACCTTCCCCGGGGAAGGCGCCCACTACAGACGCGGCAGCCTCCTCTCTCACCCCCGCGAATGCCCCTGCCGAAACCTCCGCCCGCATCGCCCCCATCAAAAACTCGCTCACGCCGTCCCCTGAGGTGTCGGAACTGAAGCCCGCTGCCCTACCAAATGAAAAGGAAAAGGAACCGGAGAAGAAGGAGAAGCCTGCCGCAGCAAAGGAAAATAAAAAGAGCCCCGCCTTGACCTCTTGCCAACCTGCCGCCAAGATGCCCTATGTTGCCCCGTCCCCCAAGTCTGTCAGTAAGGTTCCCGTCCTTCCTGCCTTCAAGGGTAAAGTAGGCCCGAGTGCTACCAACAGCCGTCGCCCGAGCAACTATGAAAGCTCTGTCGGGGAAGCTACCAGCGGGGAAAGGAGCGTGAAGGACGATAAGAAACAAAACGAACCCAACGGCGAAAGCAAGGAAAAGAAAACGGAGGAAAAGAAAGTGCAACAGCCCATTGTGACAAAGGAGGAGAAGAAACCCGAAGTAAGGAAACCGGAAGAGAAAAAGCCCACCAATGTAGTAGAGAAGACTGAGGATAAACCAAAAGCAGAGGAGAAAAAACCTCCCGAGCCAAAACCAACCCTTAAAAAACCAGTTGTGGTGCCCAAGGAAACCAAATTCCCCAAAGGAGCTGAACCACCCAAAGCAAAAGCGAGTTTTCGGGTGAGCGACGGACCAGCTGATAGCAAGAAATCAACAAAGACTGAAACGGGCTCTTCTAACGATCAAATCACCCCCAAAAGCAGCGGGAGAAAGAGCGAGGCGGAGGACAGTGCCTCTTCCCCTTTGCGAAACCAAAGCGAAGAAAAATTGATCGAGTTTGTCCGATCGGTCGCCGATGCGGAGGTACTACATGTGATTTATGACTACCTCTGCGAACAAACCACGCTCTCTAGGTTTGACAATGTGAAGGAGGTGTGCAAGGATTTGCTCACCAAGAAGGAACGAATTTTAGAGGGTGGCAACAGCACCACCACCCATGGACTTACCCCCATCACCGAGGACTCCCCGACGGACAGCGATGACTCTGATGACGACGATGAGGTGAACTCGGAAGAAGACGAATTTGATGACTTTAATGCCCGGTACACCCCTTATCCTTTCAACAACAAGTTCAAGTTTGGGGAACCGTCCGTTTCGGGGTTTGTCTCTAAAGTGTTTCGGGAGGGGATGCTCTTCCGTGTGGTGGACGCCAAGGGAAATTACCACTTTTATAATGACACGCTGCGCCACATCATGATGGTGCGGGTTCGATGCCAGCTGACGGGAGCAGAGAAGATCAATGAACGGGCCATTATCAGCATCGTGAAGGGCGGCCGACCCGGAGAGAAGGAAGTGGCCATCGCCGTGCTGCCTGAAGAGACTAATTTTCTCATGGGCAACGTCAATGGACGACTACCATCCGTCTCTGCCAAAGCGGTGCAGACCCCTGAGGATTTTGTCCCCCCCTTCTCTCCAAAAATCGATTTCAGTGATCAATAAAGGGATTAGTGATGTTCGAAACTCATTGGGTCAGTGGGAGCGGGCCACCAACCAATCCGCCTTCCTCAAGTGCTGCATCAAAAAGAAGCTCAAGTTCACCGATCTCAATTTTCGTCCCTCTTCTCAAAGTCTTTTTCGCCCCGAGTTTGACTCGGTGAAAATTCCCGCCATCACCTGGCGCCGACCGGAGCAGTATCTGTATCTCACCGAAGTGTCGGAAACGCGACTCTTCCGCGGTGAAATCTCTTGCCATCTCGTTCGACAGGGCGACATTCACAATCACACCCTTATCGCTGGTATTGCCGCGATCGCCATGTACCCCGATCACGTGCGATGGCTCTTCCGACACCCAGTGAGCGCCGTCGTTGGCAAGGCGGAGAGGGGTGTGGGGTGTTATGCGGTGAAACTAGTGCACAATGGTTGGTGGACCTCTTTTCTGGTCGACGACTACCTCCCCGCCTGCATGAAAGGCCCCCTCTTTGCCCGCTGCCCCGCGGATCCCCGTCGCCTGTGGGTGTCCTTGCTCGAGAAGGCCTACGCCAAGTCTCTGGGCTCCTACTCCTCCACCTGTCTTGCCGATTTAATGGAAGTCATGTCGGAGCTGACGGGATTCCCTTACCGCTACTTTTCTCAAGAGTGGTTCTTCGCCGCGGAGCACCCCAATTCCCCACAGTCCAAAAAACTGTTTCACTATATCAAAAAATGTGTCTCCTCGGATTATATTATTCTAGTCTTTACCCCCTCCGAGGAAGAGGAGGGAGAGGAGTCCCTTTTACGAAAGCGATCGAAGCGTCTGATACCGGTCAACGGTGTTTCCTCGCAGTTTGTGCCCGGGAGAGTGTACTTTATCACCGATGCCGCCTACTATGAAGAGTTGGACCTTAAGATGATTCGCCTCAAGAACCCATGGACGTGGGAGTCGCAGCACAGCGTGCAACAAGAGAGGGAGAAAAAGTGGAAGTACACCTCGTGGTATGATCAACCGGACAACAGTATCTCCATCATGAGCGGGACGATGCGGATGGCGGACCAGCTGGGCAAAAAGAAATTAGGCAACGACGAAAAGAAGGGAACTATGTGGCTGGAGTGGAGCGAGGGTCTCGCTTCCTTCGCAGGGGGCGGCGCGTGCTACACGGCTTGGAATTGGCGGCAGTACCGTTGCCAAAATAACTTTACCGAGGGATTCCCCCGATACGTGTTACAGCTTCGGGCGAATAAGAAGGTAGAAGGGTTCATCACCCTCACACTAGAAGGGATCCGCGACACACTGGATGAGAATGGGAATGTAGTGGGCTCCTTTCAAAAGGGAGACGAAACCTGCGGGGTGACACTGGCCGTGGTGAAGCCAGCCATCGGCAAAGGCGATGAATATGACATTGCTGGAAGGGCGTGCGAGGATATTGAGTGGGTGGCCGGAAAGACCACCTTTATGACGTCCAAAAACACTTCCATGAAGTTCTCTCTCTCCAAGAATAACAAACCCTACTACATTGTCCCCGTCATGGACCCCGCGTATCTCAAGCGACACCCTTCTGTGAAGGAGATTCCTTTTGTGCTGAGCATCGTCTCCGATACACCGTCTGATATGAACACGGAGAGTTTTCAAATCTCATTCAAGGAAATCCCAAACACCTGCAAAGTGTTTGGGGAGGAGAACAAATTTAGCATTCAATCGACAAAGGCGATTGAGGCGACATACCAGCTGGTGGGACAGCGTGGTGTGAAGGAAGAAAAGGGAACTTCTATTGATGATATCGTTTTCAAAAGTGAAAACACCGAAAAGACTTCCTAATTTTTAAAATCTCCTCTTTCTTTCCCATTCTGTATTTTTCTTTACGTTGCTTGTTTTTTTTTCATTCATTTTACTCTTTTTTTATTGTATACCGTATATATATGTGATGACTATTCCGCACTTTTGAATGTACTGTACAGTAGATGCATTGCCTTTTCCGAAACAGTTGAATTCATTTTATTTCTTGAAGATTTTTCTGATTCCATTTCCGTTCACCTATGCAGGTCTGCTGCAAAACTTCCCTCTCCTCTCTCTCTCTCCATATATTTCATTTTACCAAAAGTAGAGTTTTTTTTTTAGTAGTTTTCTCACCCCAGACTTTTTTTTTTTTAACCGTAAACCATGTCTGCCGCTACTTACAACAAGGAACCGGAGCCACAGGAGTACCCTCCGAACTACGTGATGCCTCTCCCGAGGACCACCCAGGATGACGAAATGCACCCTGTCCGTGTTCCCACCCCCCTTCCGGATCTCCTCCCCCGTAACATGGATGATATTAAGCGCATGAAGAAGATGCAGAAGGAAGGCGAAAAGGGCAAGAAGTACGTCCCCCCTCGCCGCGATCTGCCGCCTCCCTACGTCAACGACGAGGAGTGCGACGAGTTCGAGGACAAGACCATCGACACCACTATTATGAACGTCCCCGAGAAGAAGCGTGGCGACCTCGAGTACCACCAAGGCGGCCCCTCTGTCGATGGTGAGGTTACCCCGGTGTTTGAGAACGGTATGCTGTACAAGGTGGTGGCCCCCGATGGCACTTGGTACTACTACAACGACACCGACAAGTACGAGATGCACGTCAAGTTTACCTTTGGCCCCAAGTCCGATCTCGAACCCGGTGACACGGTGGAGATGTTTGTCCAGAACAACGAATTTGCCGCGACCCTCATAGTGTACCCTGGCAAGACCACCAAGTTGGTCTCTGGTAAGGTGAATGGCTTCAAGTGCAGCGCCAAGGCCGTGCCGCTCAGCGACGAAAAGCGCGAGGAGCTGTACGGTGCCATTAACGACCGTATCGCGGATGAAATCGACGCCCTCGCCGACGCCATGGGCTGCACCGAAGCCGATTTGGACGAAGAAAAGGTGCTTCAGTTCTGCGAAGAAAATGAGCACAAGTACATTGACTGTGACTTCCGTCCCTGCGATTACTCCCTCTACCGCCCCGACGTCGATACCTACCTCCCCCGCTTCCTCCCGTGGCACCGCCCCGCCGTCTGGATTGCCGAGGAGCACCTCAAGGAGGTCCGCCTGTTCCGCCGCGACATTCTGTCCTCTCACGTCACCCACGGCTCTATCGGTGACACCTACCTCGTCTCCGCCATGGCGTCTCTCACGGAAATGGACGATCGCATTCACGACCTTTTCCGTCACCCTGTCAGCGCGTCGAATGGTAAGGTGGAGCGCGCGTTGGGCGCGTACTGGGTCACTGTCAACCTGAACGGCTGGTGGCTGCCCGTCCTTCTCGATGACTACTTCCCCGCTACCCGCGACGGTCCCGAGTTCTGCCGCTGTGCCGCTGATATCCGCCGCATGTGGGTTGCCCTGCTGGAGAAGGCCTACGCCAAGATCCACGGCTCCTACGCCAACATTGCCAGCGGTGATCCTTTGGAACCCCTTTCCGAGTTCACCGGTTTCCCCATTACCCGTTACGACGGTTTCTGGGAGGACGCGAAGGATGGCGATGACACCATCTTCCAGGAAATGCTTCAATACCACGAGGCCGGCTACCTCCAGATGCTCTGCACACCCTCTGACGGCGGCGAGGCTTTTGGTAACAGCAACGTCGTTAGCGCGAACCCCGAGCTGGAGGCCAGATACGAAAAGATGGGATTTAGATTGCACCACGGCTACACCATCCTCCAGGTCCAGTACTTTGACGACCTCGACCTCCGCCTGGTCCAGCTCCGCAACCCGTGGGGCACCGGCGAGGAGTACACCGGCGCGTGGTGCAAGTCGGACTCCCGGTGGGACAAGTACCCCGCCGTGAAGAGCCGCTGCTACCGCGACGGCGGCGACCCGCTGGAGGCGGACCGCACCTTCTGGATGGAGTGGAGCGACTGCCTCAACTTCTTTGTGGGTGGCGGTTGCTGCCACATCCGCTCCCCTTGGTACGACTACCGCATCCGCGGTGAGTTCGACGCCGGTATCCCCACCGTCAGTCTCGAGATCAACGTCTCCCACCCCACCGAGGCCTACATTGTCCTCACCCAGGAGGACGAACGCGATGAGCCCGGCGTGGAGTACTGCGCCCTCTTGTTAAGCGTCTTCAAGCAGGGAGGAAAGAAGCAAAAGTTGGTGTGCACCAGTAACTCCCTCGTCGAGAAACCCGATCGCCAGCTCAAGTTCAACTTTTCTCGCGATGTGGCCATGAAGTTCACCTTTGTGCCCGAGGACAGCCCCTACTATGTCATCCCCCGTGTCCACGACATTTCCATCTCCAAGCCGTACGTGCTGGGCTTTATGCCCGATACCTACGCCGGCAACGGTATCAAGGTGGAGTTTGTCAAGATGAACCGCAACTGCAAGGTGTTCAACAACATGCCCTCCTTTGTCCCCGCCGGCAACGTGGAAGATGTCGCGACGCAGTACCAGGTCCGAAACCCCCGTCAGCCTAACGAATACGTCGGAAGTGAACTGAAGGATGAGCGTCTGGATGAATTTGGCGTGGCCGAGTAAATGGACTCTAACGTACAGTCTCCTTCTTTTCCCATGTTTTACCTTTTTCTTCATTTTCGTGCTGGGCGTAAGAATTCATAGTAAAATCTTTCCGTGACCTATAGGCACGGGAGTCATAATAAAAAACAAACAAACAAGTAAATAAAAAAATCAAATAAGAAAATATTATATTTATACTTTGAGATGAAATAAAATACAAAGAACTACAACATTTGATTTCTCACCAATTCTATAGCATAGAATTGGCGATGCTCCTCTTCCTCCCTTTCCCCCTTTTTTTATTTCGTTCTTGATATATTATATACACCTTTCCCTTTTGTTGGAAGAAGAGAGCGCATCAGTAAAAATTTTGGTCTCTCACGCGGTTCTTGTGTAACTTAAACACAGGTTTCATCGTGAGTGGTCCACAATTGTTAGTGTTTTTTTTTTTTTTTACGTTAAAATCCTATAAAAAGAAGGAATTTAACCCATGTAGAGAAACATTGATGCATTCAAATGTCCCTTTTTTCCTTTTCTTCTTTTTCAGGGTTGTGCTTGACTTGATTTTTGCTCTTATTTTTCTATCTTTTGATTCATTGATGATTGAAATATTTCCCTTTCTCTTTTTTCTTTTCGCGTTTTGTCTCTTTCCATTAGTTATGAGAAACACAGACCAATAACAGTAAATAGTTTCTGTCGAAAATGAGTAGTGTTTCCTCTAATAGAGCGAGGAGTGGAAAAGGATCTTCCAAGACACGCCGCCGACGGTACGCCGCCAAAAGTCAGATGGCAGTAGACCAATCACACCGCGACGACACGGAGAAAGTAGAAACTCTTTACCCTTCATTGACATCCCCGTCTCCTTTGTTTTTAGAACCCTTTCCGGGCGCCAAAATAAATGATCTTTCGCTTGTTTCAGACTATATGATTACGTGCCATAAAGGAGGTATTAGACTGTTTAAAGAGCAATCGGAGCCCGTGGAGTTTGACTTTGGGTCCTCTGCGGAGGTGTGGAACCAGACGGAATCGCGAACGGCGCTAGAGTGGCGGGATGCGTATTTGGTGACTGGTCTCACCTGTGACAGCAACCAACCGCCGTCCCTGTACCAACGGTACTTTTCGGTGGCGACTGGTAGCGATCGAACGGTACACAGCGTTTGTGTGAGTAGTGTCACGGGTCATTTCATCATGCATCATGAGCTCCATGGAAAGAACAAGATCATGTGTCTAAGCTTTTCTCTTATTCGGACAGATGCGATTAACAAAAATGGTGTCCCGTTAGTGGTGAGTATTGACGAAATGGGATTTTTGGTGGTGTATAATATCGACAAGGATATCGCCCTCCCCGTCTGCTGGGATGAGTCTGGGAGTATAGAGAAGATGGCGCTCTCTCCTAAAGTGTCTACGGAGCAACACATCACCTCAATGTGGAACGAGTTGAAGAAAATGAATACAGTGCTGGAAAAGAACAGATTTGCCCTGGATAAGGGCACCGCGTCTGCCGTTTCCTTCTGCGGACCTTGTACCACCCTGTGCTCGGAGTGCGGCAACCCCATGAGCGCTCTCGATGCCAAGGTCGGCCATTGGTTGCATCTCCTTGTCTCCCTGAGAGGGAGAGACGTCAGTTCCGACCTCTCTGCAACCTGTGACGGGGTGGAGATCGCTGCGGTGCATTTACGGGTGCTGGTGCTCGGCCGTAACGCCGTCCTTCTCCGCGAGACGCCGGTCCTTAGCGAAGTCATTCCCACCAACTTGTGCGACAGCGGCCCTGCAGTGTACGGCGAGTCACTTCTTGAGCCCTCTCCGCGTTTCCTATTGGGGCGACCAGGGATGGTATTAGAGTGTCTCCATGGCTGTACTGGGAGGTCTCTCTGTCGCTACACTTTGGCAGAAAATAGCAATGACACGGCGGAGCCGTACAAGAGCTCTCTGTTTCTGAAGCTTCTCACCCTAGGAGAACAGCGGGTGTCGTCGGTGGACGAGCCGCTGTATCACTGCTATCTGGCGCTCACCAACAAGGGCACCGTTCTTCTGTTGGGGAGGTCTAGCCCGACGGAGAGGGGCACAGCGGCAGACTCCCCCATCCGCGCGGAGCGGCAATTGCTAGACAACTGGCTAGACGGCGTGGAGGAGGGAACCCCCGCGGCGAAGGAGAGCAGGGACTCCGTCGGGTGTGTCACTGCCAACCAGCAATCGGAAAGACTGTCCGCTCTTTGCGGTATATTTTATCCCCACGGCGAGGGAGACGTACGATCCAAGGTAAAGAGTGTGTTTGTCTCTGCCGATTTTTCTATCGCCTGTATCACCCTCCGTGATGATATTATCCTTCGGGTCCGTCTACCCTTTCCCCCCGCTGTGGTACCTCCAAAGGTGACCGTGGAGGAGGAGCCAGAACCGGAGGCCCCGACGCGCCCCATTTGGGACTCTGCGAAGCGACTGGCCAAGTGGAGCCCCTCACCGTCGGGCTGGTCCAGTTACTTTACTCCGGCCAAGACAGAACACCAAGCGGTACCATCGGCGGCGGAAAGGGCCTCTTCTTCTCCCCGTTATGATTTTAATCTCACGAGACCTCTCATGTCTGCGCTGTTTCACTTGTCTGACCCCTCTCCCAGGCGTGGAACCGTTTCCCCTGCCCGCTCCCCCTCTAATCCTCCCCCACTACCCCCACCATCAGAGAAGGAGACGGAACAAGAGCGCACGGAGGAAGAAGAAGAGGACATCATTTCTCCTTCGTATGCAGTGGACGCAGTGCTCGTGGAGATTGACGACAACCGACAACACCGATCGAGGAAGCACAAACGGGGAGTACCACTGCTTGATCATACGTTGGAGGTAGCTTTAAAACAACACGGCACCTTGGTGGAAGAGCTGGTGCAAGAAGCGGCGGCAACGGTGATTCCGTCAGAATGTGCTTCAATGCTCTCTCCGGTGGAGGCGTGGGCGGAGCTGTTTACTCTTTCCCATGCCACAGAACAAAGAGATAGAAATACTATCCTCGCTGAGGAAGAAGATGCCTTTGTTTTCCTTCACATGGATTTCTTTGAGCAACAGGATGAGTTGAACACCCGTCTTCAGGCGAAGCTGCGAGAGGATGCTTTGCGCCTCAAAAAATGCTTGTCACCCGAACAGGGTACAGTGACGGTTCAAAAAGGACTTCATTCCCCACTTTTTTTGAGTCACGTTTTAAAGAACGTTGCTGTACAAAGGGCTTCCAAAAGTAAGAAAGGATTCTTTGATTTTGAAGAATACTTCAAAAGTGGTAATGTCCCCCCTTTTCTTTTGGACTTACAGGAGCGTGACCGTTGCTTCTATGAACTGAACGACTTGCAACTTCGACAAGAGGTGGAAAAGGCAGCGCTGCCTGATTTGTACAATACGGTAGCCATCTATCAAAATGAAGAAAAATCGCGTGAGGGTGGCGGCGACGCCAGAAAGTGGCAGCCTCACCGCACATTTCCCTACGACAATGCGGATGGGAACACGGTCGACCTTTTTTTCCTCAACCGTACCGCCGACTTTGACCGGGAGGGACAGTTTGTGTGGGTGACAGAAGAAACGCCTGTGGTGTTCACCTCCCCCACGACGAAGCGGACCACTTTACTGTCTAAGGAGTTGCGCCACTGGGAGGTGGGCCCGTGGGAGTACGCGGCACGGTGGCCCTCCCGGACAGAAATGATGGGGGGAGAGTTTTCTTGGAGCGACACAGAGCGTCCCTCTCATACTGTCCGGCGGCGGAGACTAACACGGCGACGAAAGGTCCTCTCTGCCGAGAAGGAAAGGGAGGAGTTGACGCAAAAACACCTTCGACAGGTGGAGGCACTTCGGGTAGAGTTGAATCTCTAACGTTACCGAATCGATTTGTAATATGGGTAGTGTTTGTAGAGGTGGTAAAATAAAATAAATAAATAAATCGTTTTTCTTTGAAAGTAGCTTCGCTTTTGGCATTCCATTTTTCTCTCTCTCTCTCTCTCTCTCCTCCTTTCACTGATGTATCTAGCAATGCGGACGTCTTTGATCTGTGCTAGCTGGAGAAGGGCGACGAACCCCTCCAGGCAGGAGTTTCTCTCACAGGTAAAGCGGGCAGAGGCTGCTCAAGTGTCCAAATGGCGCCAAACGAAGAAAACCACTAATCCATATCACAAAGCGCAATATATCAATGCTTATATTGATGCCAAAAGCTCCGCGATTCAGCACGCAAACGCGGTACGGTCTCGCCATCCAGAGGGCCATGTGATTCCGGCTCATGAGGAACTACAGCTGCTGTCTAACGAGCTGTCGGAACGGTATGCTAACATGGAGAGGGAGGAGAATGGTATAACGGTGGGCCCTGAAAAATCAGTGGTGAAATTTGGAGATTGGAGGGAAGAGGATCCTGGATTCCACAGAAAGTCTGTCCGACTGTTCATCAAACAACACTGCATCATCAGGGAGGCGGTGACACCCCCTACCTTTTCACGGGAAGCTTTTATGGCGGATCTTTTCGTCCACTCGAGGGTGGTGGACCGTATGAGGGTAGAATTGGATCGGTGCCGGGGGGAAAAAGCGCCCCACTTGATCCGTGTTTACCAATCCGTCGTTAAGCCATTGGAGCAAATTGGATTCTACAAAATCTCGTCCTTTACAAGTTTATTCCTCCAGGAGGCGGTGGCTCGCTCGCTCGATTGCAAAGAAGTGTTAAAATTGGTGTTGTGGCTTCTTCGGGGGGCAAAGGGGGAAGAAACGGCGGTGACCCAAATTGTCGCCGTTTTTTTAGAGGCACTTCGTTACGCAGATCTCGAGGAAAATGGCCTTTCTTTCATGGATTGGAAAGAGCTGCTTCACGCCACCCAAGAGGCTTTACCACAAGCCACACGTTTACCGCCGGTTCTGGCGGCTCCTTTTCTCTCCGTGGTGAATCGCTGGTCTGGTGCGACTGCGGGAGAGGTGGGGGAATTGGCAAGAACTATTCTCATGAAGCGTCAAGGCAAGCGTCCGCTTCTTTATCTCCCCTCGGTGGGGTGGGGGGAGTGGATCAAGGCGATGGCGCGGCTGGGGACCCCTCTGGATGATGTTCAACGACTGGTGGATGAGATCACCGACCCTCTCCGTACAGCCCACGCCGAGGCACATCTCTCTGACCCTTTGATTTGGGGCGCCTATCTGTCGATCAGCCCTCCTTCTCACACACTGGAGGTTTTTGAGTCGAACCGAAAGTTTTACAAGGTGAAGGAGACGGGTTATGTGATTGCCGCTGTAATGCACAGTCTGAACCGTGCTGGGCAGAGGAAGGAGTCGGAAGAGGCTTTGCGACATTTCCAACGACTGAAGCGAAATATCCACATGTGGAGCGGTACAGTCGGGCTCTACACAGAGTACATGCGTGCTCTGCAGCAGACTGATGATTTGGCTTCGCTCACTCGACTGGCTTGGAACTATGAAGGGTTTTGGAGTGTATTCGGTGTGCCTCACGATGTTTTTCAAAAGACTTGCGCCATGTTTGAAGAAAAAGACGACCACACCCCGGAGGAATCTGTCCAACTCTTCCGCTTTTTGGGAAATGACGCCTCCATTTATTTTCCTCCAAAGTTGGTGAAGGAATATGCAAGGTGCGTTGAGAGGACCACCACCGCCAAACCGTCCCCTTCATCCGAATATCATCTTTCCGCGGAAGATCTGATGATGGATTCCCTGTAAATTCGTAAAACCGCTTTAAAAAGGTAATGATTTTATTGTGTGTTAATTGCTTTCTCATTATCCCTTTCTCCTGGTGGCGATGCCATTTAGAAATACTCTTCTTTTACCTTCGTTTTCCCTTTCTCTTTTCTTTTATTCATTAAACTATATTAAAAAGTTCATCATCTTTAACCATTGAGGGAATGCCGCCCTTTGAATGCCCCTCAGAGCACCGTGACGCGCTGGAGACGGTGAAGCGGGAGATGGGCATTAAACATCATTATTTGGATGCATGGGTGTACTTATTCCTCTCCAACAAAAAATACGACATCAAAGAAACCGTTGCAAAACTACAAAGGCGCGACAATATGGAGAAGACAGTCTTCTCTAATTATGTCATTACCCCATCGCTGAAGGAGTCTATGCGGGCGGGCATTGTGCAGTATATCGGGCGCGACAAGGTCGGCCGACCAGTATTGTATTTCAACACCGTAAGGGATCACCCCAAGACAGACCAACGGCCGGAGCGACAGGCCAATATGGATATGTTTCTCAGCTGGTCTGTCCGCTGCGATCCAGAGAACCCCACTTCAGCGGTGACATGGCTCATTAATCAAAAGGATGCCTCTATGATGAAGAACACGGATCTGATCTTTCAGAAGGATATGGCGCTCCGTATTAGTAAATTCTTCCCCGGTGTGGTGGCGAGAATGTATATTTGCAACATGAGTTCAACGTTAACATTTGTGATGAAGCCTCTTTTGAAACAACTGCCAAGTGCAATAAGTGACTGTATCTTTATGTTTTCGGCGGGCGATTTACGGAAGGGCAAATTGCAGGAGTACATTGACCCGTCTGTGCTACCGGTCGATATGGGTGGGAACAACGATATTGACCATCGACAGAACTACAACCTTTTTGCGAGTACGATAGAAACCTACTTTGACGATTGCATCAAGGCACTCAAGCAGGGCATTTCGATTAAGGAAATGGAAATGATGAAGGCGTATAATGTAGACCGCAATGGTGCCGCGATCGCAGCCCCCTCACCACCTTCACCAGAAGAGAAAAAGAAGGAGGAGTCCCCACGACCTCGTGTGACCACACACAGTGTAAGCCCTCGGAAGGACGGCGCGGATGAGGTTCTAGACGAACGTTTCATTGATAGTCTCACGACGAGCTCTAAAGTTTCGGTGAGCCGGAAGAAGGAAGTTATTGTCGTCTGTAGTACGGCTTTGTATGAAGAACAGTTGCAGAGCAACAGAGACGCTTCTGAAAAGGCGGTGATCGAAGAGCTCGATCATGAGGAATTGCTCTACACGCCCACTTCACCAGCCGAATTGCTATTCTTCAACTCTAGAACTGACTTTGACAGTGGGAAGACTTTCGGGGAGGACACCTCTAACCCCACCATCTTCCCCACTCCTCGATTTGACTCCATTGAAGAGTCCTGCGTGAGCAAGGCGCTCATGAAGAGCCTGTGTGTGACGCCAGATAAGCAGGACGAGATGGACCGTGATTGGATTCTCTTCCGTTGTTATGCGCTAGAAATGTGCCCCCTCGTCTTTCGGTTGCTCAACGTGCTGAAGGACGACCAGCTGGGGTCGGATGCCACCTCACTGTTGGAGGAAAACAGCTCACTCCTGCGACGGGTGTGCCATCATGCCCTCAATCTATTTCCGCAGTCCAAGACTGGTGTTTCTCTTCCATTAATAGAATGGTTCACCACCGTCTTCTTTTCCAAATATGAGCTGGAGAGCGACACCAGAAGCGTCACCCAGGCGATGGATTCCACCTCCCCCGATAATCTGCTTCTTTCGGTGCAGGGAGCGTTGCTAGAGTACGTGGACGAGTGCAACACGTTGATTGAGATGGATAAGTATAAGGAACGGGTTCTGAGGCGGATTCCAAACATGTGGACTACCTCAATGTCTCGAGGAGAGTTTATAGAGTCTCTCCAGGAGCGCTGCCGGACGCATTGGTCTAAGCTAGTGCCGCTGTTTCAGACCTACATTGAAACTAAAGTGACCGCCACGATCGGTGACTTTGTGGAGAAGTATGGACTGTTGGTGTCGGGTGGTGTGATGGACACTCAAGCGGAGTGGTACCAAACCCTGCACCGTGGGGTGATGCAATTCAGAGAGACGAAGAGGGCAAATTGGCTGTTTCATGTATTCCCGTCCTCGTTCGGGGAGTCCGAGGAGTATCCCACCATGAAGGAAATTCTTCGGAAGGCCAAAAACTCACAATCCTTTAGCTCCGTCAGCACCGTGGCACTCATGTCCCTTAGTAGTTTACTGTTCACAAGGGATGAGCTGAAATCCTCTCTGGCGTCCCTGATTAACCCTACCCTGGTAGAGCGCTATATGGAGGACCGGCAGGTGACCATCTACATTCCCTACGAGTCGCAACAAGAGGGTGTTCCTCCAAAGAAGGTGATTGATGCCGCCCAAGCCAAAGCGATTAGCTGCCTCACCGAGGCGGAGCCCATCTTGAGAGAATTTCTGTTTACCAATAGCATTCTTTTTTTATTAGAGACACGGCTAAAAGAGTCTGGGGAGCGGGCGACATGCCTTCAGGAGTGCACCTCTCAGCGGAATTACTGTCTCTCTGCGGTGCAGGCCAGGAGAGAATGTCAGGCGTACGGCATGTACTATACCAAATGTGCCTACGAACTGCAAGCCAGCTTCGGAGATGATCGTTTTGGGTTTCTCAAGCCCACTGACTACTCTCCCGACGGCTATTCCTTTGCCCTCGAACTGTTATCGGTGGATGCTTTTTTGCAAAAACAAAAGTTTACCCCAAATCTCACCAATGACTCGTTTGTAATGGAGGATATGCGGTCGGCCCTTGCACGAAAGAGTGACGTTTCCACAGATTTTACCATTAAGGAGGCGGAAAGGTTTGTGGATTTGCTCAACAAAATGGATGGGAGTGCGCGACTTTTGGCGGCAGTAAAACGTCAATTCGTTTATTGAGAGCAGAACTGTATACTTTTTTCATCTTCTGCGCCTCTGTTAATGTACCTCGATAAGAATAAATTCAATGTTGCTACAAACATTTTTCTTACTATTGCGTTTCAAACTTTTTCAAATTTATTTAGTGTTTCTGGTATGAAAAGTACATACACGCACCATCACTGCTTTTTTGTTCTTAAGCGCTTTCTCCTCTTTATATTCTCTTACGCCTTCATAGTAGTTTCTGTTCCCCCCTTAGTATATCATGAACAAAGATTTAAACAGTTGTGATCCCATTAATTTGGACTTTGGGGAAGAGGTGTATGCGGGGCCCCCTTTGGAAAAGGGCGAAACCGCCGAGATGGACGTGCACCCCGGGGAGGACATGGCGCAGGCCTCGATCCGCCGGATGGACGAGGAACGGGCGGCATGGGTGGAGAAGCGCCGCCAGAATCAGTCCCCTGTTGCCAAAGTGATGAGCCACATCATCCCGTATGGTAGTTTACTCTCCTCCGGCATCAACCTTGCCAGCTCCACCATTGGTGCTGGTATCATCTCTCTTCCCTCTTCCTTCGAACGCTCCGGTATTATCATGGGTTTCATTTACATGGTGGTGTGCGCCCTTCTGACTATCTATTCATTCTCATTACTCGGCATTGCCGCTCACAAGACAGGTCTCCGAAACTATGAAATGATTGTCCGAACATTAATGGGAAGAGGCGCGGATATCTTTTTGGCGATTGTGCTGTTCCTGCTGAGTTTTGGCGCGGAGATTGCCTATGCGGGCTCCATCCGTGATGTGACAGCGGAGTTTCTCTTAGGGTCCCCTAGCACCCCTGCCTACCTCAAGACGACCTCCGGAATCCGACTAATTGCCTCGATGCTCTGGCTTGGTTTCATGCTCCCACTTTGTCAGCCTAAAGAGATCAATTCCCTTCGCTATCTGTCCTTCTTCGCCATCATCTTTATCATCTTTTTTGTAATTTGTATGGTGATTCACGCCGCCATGAACGGACTGCAGGAGAAGCAAGAGTACGTCTTGTTTCAGCACGGCAATAAGGCCATCACTGCTTTAGGTACTTTTATGTTTGCCTTCGGCAGCCATATTAACTGTTATGAGGTGTACCATGAACTGTACAAACCCACTCTCCGCCGTATGACGCTTTCCGCCACTGTGGGTGTGGTGCTGTCCTTCATCATTTACGCTGTAGGGGGGTTGTTTGGTTACTTGGACTTTGGAGCTAGCGTCAGTGAACTCACTTCACTCCAATTGTACAACCCTATTAAGGAGCCTCTCTTTGCGGTGTGCTATGTGGGCATGATGTTCAAGCTGTGCGTGGGCTACGGCCTCCACATGTACCCCGTACGTGATGCGGTGTACCACGTGTGCGGTACCAATGTCCATCGTGTTCCTTGGTGGATGAACTGCATTGTGTGTACCACCATTGCCACCGGCTCTCTACTGTGCGGTCTCTTCATTCCAAAGATCAACTTGGTATTTGGTTTAATGGGTGCCTTCTGCAGTGGCTTTGTCGGCTTTGTGTTTCCTTCGTGGATGTTCATGTACACCGGTAACTGGCACCTGCGGACTGTGGGGTGGTTCCACTACTTTGGTACCTACGTGCTTCTCATCGTAGGCGTCATCGGCATTATTTGGGGTACGGCGGCCACCATCTACGGTGACGCTATCCCAGGTGGCGTATAAATAATAACAAATTAGTTTTTATTTTCCTTATGGTTTAGGCCACGACTGTTAACCATCTGTCTCCCAGTGCTAATTTGATGTTATATATGCAAACCTCTGCTGTGTGCCCATCAAAAACGATAATAAGTGGTGATCGGTAAAAAGTTTAGTTAGTACTAACCTTTTTTTTTTTTCCTTCTATTACTATTTTCAGGTGTATGGAAGGGATCAAGTGTTGGTGGCCTCCTTGAAATGACACACACTATACATATATGGTACTTGCAAGACTTCATTTCCTTTCTTAAACATAATCTCAGTCTATTTTTTGTTTTTCGTGAATAACCCCTTTAACGGATCCTGCTGACGGCATTTGCGAAACTACTCTTTCCTTCTCACT
>AUXL01000105.1:0-20313 GCA_000482185.1 Angomonas desouzai | reverse complement strand
AAGAAAAAAGAAAAGAAAAATGAAATGAAATGAGAAAAAAACAATACGAATACAGGTTACATCTCAGCCTTCTTTTCCTTTTCCTTCTTCTTATTTTCATCCTCTTCGTCAAAGAATTGGTTCAGCGACACATCATTGAAGGCGCCCGCGAGGTGCCCAATGGTGTTGATGGAGGGTAAGAATATGCGGCGGGCACGGAAGTGAATTTCCTCCCCGGTCTTAAACTTGATGACGTAATTGATACCCTCCTTAGGAACGTATTCCTCGTTGAGAATGTATAGGGGAAGCTGGAAGGAGCGGGTGGAGTTGGCGATGATTTTATTGGCAGTGCTGACGACCGGTTCCTTCGGCTTAGGGGGCTCAGGGGTCTCCTCCTCTCCCTCCTCGGCGGGATCTACGTGGTCCGCGCCCTCGCTCTCAAAGTTCTCTTCCTTCTCTCCCTCCTCTTCGGCGTCCTTCTTTTCTTCCTCCTCCTTCTTCTCTTCTTCCTTCTTTTCCTCTTCCTCCTTGTGCTCAGAGGCCGCCTCGTCCTTCTTCTCCTCACCGGCAGCGGAGCCGGCGGCGGAGTGTTCGTCGTCATCGAGTCCCTCCGAGGCGACGTCGTCTCCCGCCTCTCCCTTCTCCGCCGCCAACTTTTCCTCCTTTTCGCGTTGCTTCGCGGCTTCCTTTTCCGCCTTGGCCTTCTCCTTCTGCTCCTTCTTGAGCTTTTCAATATAGGCCTTCTTCTCCGCCTCATCATCGTAGATTTCTACATTGGTCAACGTCTTGGGAATGATCAGGGAGGCCACCACGCGGGTGAATTTGGTAGGGTTGCCCTGCGCGTCGTTGGCGCTGTACTTTGCGGCTTCTATCGCGACCGGCGTGAACTTTTCACCCACGTCTAGCAGCTGACTGTGGAAGGCGTCCAATTGCTTCTGTTCATCTTCCTGTCCGTTCTTCTCCCTTTCCTTGTTCTCCCAGTATTGCTTCTCATGCGCTTGGAGGGCCTGAAGGGTGTCGAATCCGGTGACGTTGCGAATGTGCTTGTGGCCGAGAAAGGCGTGGTTGTCCCCAAAGTCAAAGAACTGGCGTGTCTTGGTGGTGCCGTCAAAGTGGAGGTACGTTTCCTCCTTGACGTACTGGGCGTCGGAGGCATCCAGCATGAGGAAGGGGAAGGTATCGAGGGAATTGGGGTCGTTACCGAGGCGGAGGTGGATGGCACGGTAGTACTCCGCGGACATGCGGAGCTGCCTAAGCTTGAAGTTGTCAACGAGGATCAAGTAGGGGAAGGCAGAAGACTTGTGCTTGAGGGGGAAGGGGGTCACTTGGTTCTTTGTCTCGCTGGAGAAGATGCCGGTCACCCCTTCTTTAATCTTACTAAACGGGTTTTTGCTCTTTTTGGCGGACGACGAGGCGGACTGTTGCGGGGTGGACGCGTTGGGGTCCTCATGGGTGACGGCACCGCCTTCCGTGTCTCTGTTCGTGACATCCACGCCGTAGGCATCACCGCCACTCTTGTTGGCCTTCTTGTTCTCCTTCTCCTGCTTCTTGCGCTCCTTTTCCAGAAGTTTCTCCTCCTTTTCGCGGCGCTTCTTGGCCTCCTTTTCCTCCTTCTCCCTCGCCTTCTCGTCGTGCTTCTCCATTTCATCCTTGGGCACCACGGCGGTGATCTTGAAGGAAAGAACAGACCCCAACAGGGCGGCAGACTTGCACTTTAGGCGCTCACTGTAGTCCTGGGTCTTGACCTTGGTGTTGACCACATCGGCGACATCAATCTGCTTGGGAAAGGCAAGGTAGCGACGTTTAATGGGGGGAATTTCACGCTTGAGCTGCTCCACTAGTACCTCGTCCTCGCTTCGTTCCTCTCCGGTGAGAGCCGCCATCTGTTCCGCGGTCAGGCCCATGTTCTTCATGCCAGAGACGGAGAGCTTGCTCTCGTCATCGTTGGCACCGTCGTCTTCCAGATTGGCCTCATCGTCCCCGCTGAAGTCGTCGTCGTCCATACCGTCTTGGTCAATGTCCATCATGTCATTCAGGTTAGACTCCTTCTCAGAGCGGGCCACGTTACCCTTCACGCCGGGGCGAGTTTTGGAGATAATCTTGGCAAACACCATCAGCGGGTGTCCCAGCTTCGCGTCAAAGACCCAATCGCCGTCGAACTTGTTGAGAGGGCGCATTTCAATGTCGTACTCGACGTTGTTCAAACCGCCGAATTTGAGCACCGCCATTTCCGCCGGTTGCTCCGTGATCGCACCCTCCTCCTCCCCGGTGCTGCTGCGGCGGGTGGCGGACATGTCCACCGTGGCCAGCTGTCGGGTGTTGGTGGGGAGATCAGCGGGGTCGGAGATGGTGAACCACTTGGTGCGGCGGGTGAGCGCGGCCTTACCCTTTCTTCCCACAAAAATCGCGACACGGCAGCCGGCGGATTCAAATGAGCTCTTGGGCAATTCCAACTCAAAGTCGGTGATCTGGAACTTTACGTTCAGGGATTTGGGAACTTTAGACATGGTTCAATAGTTGAAAGTTTGATTAGATTAAAAAAAACAAGTACAGGTGGAAAAATGAAAATGAAATGAAAAAAAGGACGATGATAAAAACTGAAAAATCAAACTAGTGATTGCTTGAATTCTTTTACTTGAAAGATATTTTTGAAACAATGTTTACAGGGAGAAAGGGAGAGATTTGGCTTACCAGAAAAACTTTCGTTTTTCTTTTTTTTTTGTTGTATAATACACAAATAAGGGACATTCTAAAGCATTAACTATCAATGTGTTTGAAAATAAAATTTGACGCAACCAATACAGTAATTATAAAAAAAAAAAAGAGGAGAAGCAACAACAGAGTAAACTTAGTCAAATCTGTAGGGGTTGTCCTCTCCTGGCATACTCGATATTTCAAACTTGGGGGTGGAGGTCTCTTTTCGCTCGCCAAAAAAGTACCCGGATTCCTCCACTGGGGTTTGGTTTTGCTGGCCTTCCGCGGGCGCCTCGGAAAACATATACGGGTCGGTGGGAGTGATCTCGAAGCTAGGTCTGGCGAACGCCGACTGGGGCTGCTCCGCCGGGTCGTAGTGCAATGCCTCATCCTTCATCTCAAGGGTGAACCCGCTGTGCTCCTTCCTTTCGTCAAAGGGGTTGGAGAAGGAGGGCTCCTCCTGCTCCGGTTTCTGAGGCGTCGGGGTGTCCTGCTGAGTGAAGAAGGGATTGTTTTCCATGTTGGCTTCGGGCGGAGGACTTTCCTTTGGGGAGTCTTCCGGGGGAGGGGTGGGGGCGGCGGGCTTCTCTGTTGCCGTGGTCGGCGCCGCCGGCTTCGGCGGCTCCCCCTCCCCTTCACTCTCGGAGTCGCTCTCCGAGTTCGAGGACGCCCCTCTCTTCGACAACTTCCAAGACCCGATGGTCTCCGCCCTCTCCGCTATTTCCACACCAGAGTTGTCGTAATCGTACGGCATCAGCAAAGGGGCGCCGTTCTTTTCCGGCTCCACGAAACAGTACCGCTGTAGTCTAAAGTACAGTATCTCTCCAAGGGAAAATTTCACCTCTCTTATTCTCTGCGGGTACTCCTCATCGTTCAAAATATTAGCCAGGCTGATAGCGGCGGACGACATCGCCTCTTCCTCGACCTCTCCACCCGCCATCTTTCTAAACAGAGAAAAGGTTAACTGACACTTGAGAGACGGCTTACACAACCCGTCAGGGTTCGTTTTAAAGCGGGAGAGACAGACAAGCGAGACCCCACTCGCTCCCTATTGGCGTTGCGGCAGCCAGTGGAGACGATGCAACAGGAAGTGGGTAGTCGCTCGTAATCCTCCTTGGTTAACTGTCTCTCATCCTTTCCATGAAGAGAGGAGAAGTCAATTACGCTCACGGTCGACCCCTCATGATTCACCACATGATCTGTGGGAACAATAAACGACCGCGCCACGCACGCCTCCTTGTGAAAAGTATTAGAGGTCAG
Source organism: Angomonas desouzai (assembly GCA_000482185.1). NCBI lineage: Eukaryota > Euglenozoa > Kinetoplastea > Trypanosomatida > Trypanosomatidae > Angomonas > Angomonas desouzai. The sequence goes on along the minus strand of AUXL01000105.1, from coordinate 16,380 downwards.
ACCAAAGCCGTACCCAGTGATGGGACGTGGTGGGACCCCCGCCGACTGCTTGTCCGCCGGGGCCTCCCTCTTGGCCTCCGACAGATTAAGTACCATTTGATCCACCACAATGGCAAAGTTGTGAAAGTATCTGGGCTTCAACACAGGCTTCGGCTCATCAAAGTGCGCCACCACGGTGAATCCGATCAGCACCGGTACGCCCTCTCCTTTGATGGGCATATTGTGGCTCTCTTTTTGGAGTACTAAATGAAATTGCTTCCTACCACCGGGAGCGTTGTACGCCTCACTGAGATCTATCCCCGATATCACCGTCTTGTAGACTCCTTTCGGGATGATTTTATCCGAGGATTTCGACTCGGACTTGGCAAATTGAACAAAAGCGGCCTTTTGTGCGGCATTGTCTCTTTCTTTCCGTGAGTCGTCATCGCTCCCAAGCCGGCGGAAAGCACTGCGGGCCCAGGCGGAAAGTTTGGCCGTGCTTTTGTGGTATGCCGCACCCAAGGCCTCCGCGTTAGAGCTGGTGGCCTTGGACTCTCCGCTCACACCACCGGTGGTGGAAAAGGTGCGATTGTCATTGTTGGCATCCACATTAAATTGAAGCAGGTGCACCTTTTTGGGGCGCACGACATTGGTGTGAGGAGAGCTGTCATCGACTCCCTCTGTCTGAAACTCTGCCGTAAAGGAACACTCGTTGAAGGAGGTGAAGGGAAGGGGGGTAATGCGCTCGGCAATTTTATCCGCTAACGACTCTTTCTCACTCTTCTCCGCTGTATCTGCGGTCCCTTCCTTTTTGCCCCTTTCTTGACGTGCCTTTGCCATCGCCAGAGGCACCGATAGCCACCGCGTTCTCTGTACCACGCCATCGAACCACATGTTCAGTCGCAACTGCTCCCAGAGACACTTGTTATTCTCCCCCTCCTCTGAATCAACATTGATGCTTATATTTTCAATACTGACTCTGCAGTGGAACCGCTGTCGGGCCGGCCTGACGGGGGGCATTGGCATGTCAGTCGGTTCAGAGGACATTTGAACTGTTTTTGTTTTTTATATATATATTTATTTATGCTAGAAAATAAGCAACGACTACAACTAAAATTGAAAAAAAAAAGAAAGATAAATTTGTAATAGAAAATACTTTTCGTGTTCGTTAAAAGGAATGGAAAATAGGAAAAAAAATGTGGAAAAGAGGAAGCGTAAGGAAATGAATATTCACATGAATTAGAAAATCTCTCAACATATTTAGCATTTTCCGCACACTTTAGAAATCAAAGAAAAATAAAAATACAAACAGAGATAGCAACAAATTCATCAAAATGAAGAGATTCTAAAGTTTACTTTGTATCAAACCTCTCGGATGAATGACGGAGATAATGTATAAATTCTTCCATTTTTTCAATTCGGTGGAGTAACTGTCCTTCTTCAAGGGACAACTCTTTCTGCATGAGGTATAGAGTGGTGGGAGATAAGTCGGCCGCCTCCTCGTACGCGTCTGCCGCCTCCAAATCCTCCTCGAGATATTGCGCTGTAAATTCCACGTGTCCCGTCTTTCCAAACGCCCCATAATTCATTTCGACGCCTTTGAATAGTTTATTATTGACGTGATCTTTTTCGTTTGTTTCCTTGAAAAATGCAGCCCGGTACGTTTCCTCCTCTTTTCGCACCCGCTCCAGTAACCGTTCTGTATAAAAGACGTTGTAAGCCTCAAAGTCAAAGGGTCTACACTTTTCGTACACAATCGCGGCGGCACCACTGTTATTGGACTGAGGGCTTCCCGATGTCGTGCCGTCCTTCTCCGTGGTGAGAAGAAAACTCTTCAGTGGTTGTGGTAGTTTCATGTATTTTAGCGGGAAAACAACCAAAGCAGCACACACCCCCAATATCACCGTACATAGAAGAATAATAGTTATGATAATCGACGCACAAACTTTCCCAAGATGCTTCGTGTACTCCTCCTCGCCCAGAATAAAAAAAGGGATCAGCTGAACCATTTGCGTCAGCGTCACGCAAGAAAGGACAAACATTTCAATCCGATGAAGATATTTACCAGAGTGTGGCGATGCCATTTGAGTGAGGGCGATAATGAGCATTGTGACCCACAGCGCTACAATAGAGCCCAGCGGCTGCGGCGTGAAGAGCAGGATGATGATCAGAACAAACTTTCGGAGCAGCAGCACCGAGGACCACCACAGGAATGGGCTCTTCAGTCCAAATGCAGCCCCCATTACAGAGCTCACGACATGACTGGATTCTGCGGTGCTAAAGTAAAAATAGAGCATTATCAGCGGCAAGCCAACTCCATAAGCACTCCCGAGAACAATAGCGCTCGTGCGGTAGGCATTGTGATTCTTGGAGGAGCAGTCAATGGTTAAGTCGACTTGCAGTAGTGACGCCGTGCGCTCCACCTCGCTGAGAAGACTCGTCCTGCCGTAATTGACGTCGCGACAAGGGACCAGAGAAAAGGAGTAGAGGAGGACGAGTGGGTACAGGTAGATGGTGGTGATGCCTAGAAGAATGAGGTATTGATATCTGAAATTGGGCCAGTACAAGTGGAATGGAATTCTCGCCTCCTTTTCATAGTCTTTTTGCAGTCCGTTTCTTTCGTTACTGTCCCCTTCTCCCATCTGATCTACACTGACGGAAACGGGCTGTATCTCATCCCCACCAAATAGGGCGAAGCGCGTCGGGGTAACGGAGGGAAATCGATCAAACACTCGGCTCACTGCCGCGAAAATGCCCAGTCGGGACGGGGCCATCCCTTTGAAGTGGGCGCCATCTACTAAGGACGGACCGGAGAGGTCGTTACTGATCGCGTGGTCCAGTTGTGTGGCTTCGGCGGAGTCACTCCCCCTACTTGTGGCGGGAATGTGTTCTAAAGTGCTTGGCATGCTACCAGAGGCGTTCTTGTCCGATGTGGTGACAGGGTTCATGCGGGCTAGCTTGGCGCGGCTTGCTTTGGTTTCGCGGTGGGAGACGTAGGTCTCGTAGTCGTCGAGGTAGCGCTCTAGCTCCATTTGCTCCTCCAGCACTAACCGCAGCGCCACTTCCTTAGCTTTGGAGGTAGGCAGCTGGCTAATTGTGGCTAACGTGGAGCGGTTTTTATCCATCAGCGAGTACGCCTGAACGACCTTTTCCTTTTGGATTTCAAATTCGTTGATCGTTGTCGATTTCCCCGCTGCCAGGGTAGGCTCATCGTCGAGGCCGAGCTCGCCTATTCTTTCGTAGTACGCCTGGGCAGACTGAAAGGGCGCGATACTACGCAAAAACATTTGTTTCGCCTTTTGTCGCCTCCAGGCGTTTCTCCGGAGTACGTTGACGTAGAGCATGATGACATAAATCAAAAATGTGGCGACAATTGGGACGATGATCGCAATCAAAAATTTAGAGTGTGCGTTGAGGTGAAATAAACAGTCCGTACTCTTGACTTGGATAAGATCCGCAAAGCCAATTATGCCAAGAAATATTTTGAACTCTGACAGAAAGGATGGCAATTGTCTCAACGGAAGGAGAACAATGTACGACGTCTGATAAAAGTCAAGAAAGATGATGAGCAACGGAAACAGCAGTTTGTGAGGCCCGGCAATCTGAAAGAATAGACAGATCAGAAGGAATAATATGACACAAACGAATAAGATGCTCAGTATTAGAAGAATAATGTTTGCCGCGCTGTCAAAGCACTTTCCGCATAACTTTCCAGACTGCCCGTAGCCCTTGCTGCAAACCGCACACAGTGTGCCGGTGTAGCCTTCGGTGCACAAACCGCCCCTGCAGGCCTCTTCCACCGGGCACTGCGCAATGTGATACGCGTACTCCCCTCCCTTCCAAAACCCGTCCGTCACGTTGAAGGAAAATGTGCCGTTGCACTCGCTGTGCACCGGACAGTTTTGACAAGCGGTACTCCCCACTTGCGCAAACTGAGTGGAGAAACACGGGGCGACTGCCATGACATTGGATTCGATGGGATTGAACCCGTCGGCCGAAAACGTCACGCGGTATGTAGAACCATAGGCACCTCGTGGAAACAAACCAGAGAAGGAAAATTGGCCGGCCATGGACAAGTTGGGGTCACTCCAAACGGCTTCCTCCGCGTCACCGTTGAAGAATTGGGCTTTCACTCCGGGCACCACAAGTCCATTTTTCGTCGTGAGGTCCAAGACCACGTTGCTGGCCTCGTCCTGAAACACAATCACCGGTTGTCTGCAGGATTTAAAGTATACATTACGTATCTCTGAGCATGGCTGGACAGCAATTGTCATTTTGTAGGGAGCACCCTCTTCCACATAATAGGAAAACGAAGCGTTTTTATTTAGTTCAGAGGAGAATATGATTTTGCCAACCCCCACACGTGGATTCTGAAGGTATAATGTGAAGGACGTTTCGCCGTCCGTGGTTTGATTACTAAAAGCCAACGTCACCAGGGATTCTAGGGGTTCGATGAGCCCTGGGTAGTCCTGTCGTGTGGAGGTGAAGGAGAATGGAACCAGCTCCACAACGTGCACCGTGTCCAGTTCTCGCAGCTGGTGGCCTTCAGAGTCGACGACCGCCACGCTAATTGTATCCAGCTGAATGTGAGAGGAAGAACGGACAGTAACGGAGGAGGAACCGTTTATAGCCAATCCATCGGCCGGACCGATGAAGGTAAAGGGAATCTTATTGGAGAAAACGGTGCCGTCTATGGACACACTCAACGTTCCTGTATCTTTTTTCGTAGGACCGGACAGACTCTTCGGGTGATTACACCACACCAAATCGGAAGACAGAAAAGAACCTGTGGTTAATTCCGACCAACCCGAAGCATCCTCAAAGCTACAGGTTATCGTAGTAGATCCCAAAAATCCCTGTCCATACACTTTGATCGGTGTATCAGAGCCCACACCCACGTAGGGTCCTTTATTGGCTATCGCGTAGAGCAGCTCAGGAGTTTGCACTCGCTGGATTTCAACTACATTGGAGGTCTCAATTTCCACCGGACTCGAGGCATCGTACACGCTCATATAGTCCTCATTGCAGTAATTCTTTTCGTTTTCCCTCTCCGAGGCGACGCATTGCAGTGAACGGGAGGACACGAAAGTGGTTGGCAGCGTTTTACCGTCCACCGAACATTTGGAGCCTTCTGTGAAGCCGTAACCAGAGACCGTAATCACCGCGCCGCCAGACTCATCCGCGACGGTCGGCGAAATACTTTTAACACTGTATGACGAAAACGGCACGACCTTGACAGAGGGGTGATCCCCCTCCTTCGTGAAGGAAATGTAACTTACCCACTTCCAGGATGCTACGAGACCGAAGCGCGCTTCATTTCCAACACCATCCGCAGCTTGCTGACTAAATTGAGAGAGACTACCGTTGACACCAACATAGGCGCCGCACAACACCCTTTCCCCACCGTCTGTCACAATATCAACGTAAATGGCACTGCGCAATACATTCATCTCCGCGGAGGTCACAGAGCCCTTTACTTTGAGTACCAATTGCCCTGTCAAAACAAGTGCCGTCGTATTTCGGGGGGTCGAAGAGATGGAGGTAAATCTGTAGAGGTGTATGGCTCCGACATCGGTTTCGGGTGACAACATCAGCACCACTGAATCCGTGGATTCGGTGTAAAATCCCCCCCAGAGCCTTTCCTTTCCTGTAAATGGGGTTTCTGAAAAATTGCCTTTGGTGACGTGAGAAAACTTTAGCGCGTTTTCCGACTTGACAAAGCTACTGTAGAACAGGCACCAAGACTCTTCGCACGACGCTACCACATTGATACTACTACTATTTCCGTCAATGAAGATACCGACCGCCGCGCTGGCCCCCTCACTTTTGAGGTCCTGGGCGCCCCAAGAGGAGAGAACGGACACATCAGAAGACACCGAAGCCCATTTCTCTCCGTATACACGCGCATCCCCGATTTGCGCTCCGGCGTTTGTCGTGGTCTCTGATTTGGTGAAAAACTTTCCAGGAACGTCACTTTCTTGGTTCAAACGAAGGAGAGCCCCTCCGTTGACAAGGACCGTCCGGGTCCCATTATTCATAACGCCGACTCCTATGATGTCTCCGTCCACACTGCTCTTCTGTACAGAGGAGAAGCTTCCGTCTTTTCCCACCGTTGCGCTCCACACCGTTTGACCCCACCCTATGATTGTGGTGTTCTGAGAGGCCCCCGCAAAGTAAGGAACAGACGTCTCGAAAGAAGTGTTCCATTCCGAGAGAGCTAAAGATAGAACGCCACCTTTGGTGAGAGAGGCTCCGTTTTCCGTGCAAGTGTCCCCCCAAAATCCGTCCACGCACGTGTCGCAATGCTCCCCGGTCCAATGACCGAGCGTGGAGTCGGCCTCGCACAGGCATTCCCCTGTCGTGCGATTGCAAGATCCATGATCATTACAATTACACTTGTCTTTGCAAGAGTACCCGAACCAGCCGTAACCACAGAGGGAGCACTGATTGGCTACAGAGGCAAAGTGCCCGTCGTCACTGTCTGGACAGCCGCACTGACCGTCATTTTGACACACTAAATTGGGAAGTTTCAAGGCACTGTAGCAGTCATCGACGGAGCAATGGGTATCGCAATTTTCACCGTAATAGTTTGGGTTGCACGTGCAGCTACCGTCCTTGTCACGGCCCCACTCGCACACCCCGTTACCGCCGCACACACCGGAAAGACAGGAAGCTGTTCCAAGGCACATTTGTATCCTTACATCCCAAACGCAGGGACCATCACACTCGCTGTCGGAAAGATTTATACATTGGTTATCGGAACAAGACGTCCGCAGGATTCCCGGGCATTCCTTGTCGCAATTGGGCCCGGAGAAAAAGATGGGGCATTCCTGATTACTAAGCGGAGCATTCTCCGTGACAACAAATGGAAGGCACGCAACGAAAGCGAGGACCAGCACTAGCCGCACCCGTACTGGTACATCCATAATAAAACCGTCTATATTGGCACTATAATGCTGGTAATACTAAAAATCTAGTGAAAGAGAGAGAGAAAGTAGATAAAGGGGCACCTAAAAAAAGCACAGTTCATGCAACAGACAAACATAAGGCTTGTCGTACCACCCTTTTTCATTATTATTATTCTTATTATTATTTTGTTGTTGTTGTTGTTGCTTTCTATTCAGATTTTTTCGCCCCCCTCTACACGAACGGTAGATGATTTTCCGCTATTGTACACCGTGGAAAGGAAGAGACGGTCCATTACTTACAACAGTGGAATGTTTTCCTCAGGGGAGACGGAAATAGGTCCACCTGACATGCGTCTTTTCACCGCCGCGGCAGTTTCCGCCACACCGTACTTGTGAAGCACAAAAGCGGTGAGAATAGCCACGCAAAGAATAAAAAGAGCGGCAATTTTCCAAAAGCTATACTTGTGCTTGGTATAAACAATCTTATTATTTCGGGGCATCGTATTATTCTTTTCCACGTAGTAAGACGTCATCATTCCCATATCTTCGTGGTGGAGCGCATGACAGTGATACACTATTTCACCGGAAAATGTTGCCGCCTGCCAGTGAACCGTGGTTACGCCGTCCAGAATAGGGATGGTGTCCCGGAATTGGCCCTTGTAGACACCGTACATTTCCAGCGTGACGTTTTCGTGTTTTCCCCCCTTTCGAGGCTCAAAGGAGATCACCTGGAAGTGATTAGCGTGCAAATGAAAAGGATGGGGCATCGGGTCCGCATCGCCGTATATGCGTGCCGTGACCACTGAGTGCAGAGGGACCACAAACCCCTTGTACGCTTCCCTGTTGTTGCCGAGCTGACCCTGGAAGTGATCGTAGGAGCAGGTGGACGAGTTTTTAAGCTTTGAGCAGTCCGATCCCTGTCCGATCACGTAGTAGGGGGTTTTTCCTCCGTTTGCCTCGCGCAGCTCCTCTTGCCAAAACGAAATGTCCCGCTCCACTCGCCTTTTCCCCCCTAGGTAGAGGTAATCGGGGGAGTATTTGGGAAGGAGCAGCGGAAACTGCCAGTTATCTTCTCTCTTTTTGCTCCACGATGTAGACTCCAAATAAAATAAAACGTCGTTCTTATCGTCAGAGTGGAAAACAGGGAACGTCCCCGCCTCCCGACACACCGCCACCAATCCGACCCGGGTCGCGGTGGTAAAGTACACCCAACTCTGTTTCAGGACTTTGGTTTTTCTGAACTGCACGCCGTCGTAGCCGGTGAGGTGGAAGTCACATTTTTCGACAGGGAGTGTCATATTCACAAAGCAGGAGCCGGCCGCAAAAGCCATACGCAAGACATGCGGAGTGCCCACGATGACATGCACGTTGGGCCGATGCTGACCGTTTACCAAAAACAGTTCAGGGGGCAATTTCTTCTCCTTTCCATCAGAGTCGGTAATTTTTGCGTTAAATTTTAATCCGGATGGATTCAGTTCGTCGATTTCGTCCATTGTTCTCCCGTCGCACCGCGTGGAGGCGTTCAGGCGATAAAGATGGATCATAAGAATGGTCGCGTCCCAGTTGCGGAGCGGGTGCTGTGGACTGTTCATTAGCGTTCCGTCGCCGACAATCAAGGCACCGAACAGTCCCCCCATCAGCTGCATATACACGGAGCCGTGAGAGTGCGCGTGGTACCAATGAATTCCGGGCATCTGATCCCGGACTACGTCCAACTTGTAAAGTTTCGATCCGCCCGGTGGGATTTTTGCAAAGGGGTCATCGACTTTTGGTTTGCTGTGCAATCCATGAAAGTGAACGTTTGTGGTGTTGAAGCCATGCATGGTGTAGAACATATTCGTCATGTTGACTGTGTTTCTTTCGGTTCCCAGGGTATTTTTTATCTCGAGCACGATTCTTCCTCCTGGTGACGCGTGAAGCACCGGGCCGGGGAGAAGGGGGGCTCCCTTTTCCAAGGAGTAGAATCGCCCGCTGTATTCGAAATACAACTTTTCCTTCCCCATTTCAAGGGGCACTCGTACACGATCGCTGACGACTGTGAGGGTGACTTTCGTATTGCCGCTCTTGGTGGGAAATATTTCCTTCATGGACACAATGTCTTCTCCACGAACTTCGCGGAATAAGAGCAGCAGGGCCACCAGAGCCACAGTCGTCATCAGACGGCAGGCACATCGTTGCATTGGTGTAATAAAAATTAAAAACTTTTGACACAGCTATAGTTGGGTATGGGTGGGAGATGAAGAAGATGCGTAAACAAATAAAGAATAACAATAATAATGAAGACACGACGGCCTGACCGTCATTTTGTAGAAGGTGTAGATATTTTTTTATTTTTCTTTAATAATTTTATGTACTACTTTACTACCCTAACAAAAAGAAAAAATCAAACTAAGAAGGAACTTTACTTGAAAACACGGTACCTAATATCGCTTTAGACAATAACGCGAAGGCGTTCGAGTTGCTCCTTGCTGCATCCAGTCCACTTGGGATCGGTAATATCCACCCCGTTGTTGTTGATGAGGGCCTTGTACTTGTTTTCATTGCGACGCGCAATAGGGTCGCGCCAGTAGGGGTAACCGGCCCACCAGCCGTTCTTTCGCTCAGTCTCCTCAGAGCACACCGTCGCGTGCTTAAAGAGGAAAATGGCGCTCAAAATACCGACTCCGGCCTGGATGGGGTACTCCTGCGTGAACAGCTTGAGCTGAAAAATAGGGAGGCGGTCGCACTTCCAACGGGTATACACCATGTTGTCCTTGTTTTAAATTCCTTTGGAAATCACTAATACTTAAAAAGAGGAGAGAGTGAGAGAGGGAAGGGGAAAAAAAAAAAGACAGTCCAAGTATATTTTTTTGCGTCCCCATGAACTTGGGCAGCGGAACCCGGTCATTACAGGGCCCAATGTGTTGGGCAACAATAAACACACTCATAAAATGTTTTTTTTTTTTTTCTTCTAACGAATGAATACTTGTATGCATATGTACATGTTTGCTTTTAGTGATCATCTCACCACACCTAGTCTGCCCATGCCAAACCGTCCACGGGAACTTCTTCAGACTCAAAGAGCTCACTTGTGGGGGCCCACCCACCACGCTTGAAAACACCATTCTGCGCCATGGCGATGCGGGGATAATGCATGGAGGCTGCGTCATCTCTGGGTCTGTTCTTTTGGTCAAACTTCCCTTCGTAGTAGGTGCCGTCAGGGAGGATCCACTGACCTTGTTTGAACACCCCCTTGTCCCACTCTCCGCGGTACTCACCGCCGCCATTGAAGTGGTAGGTGCCGTATCCATGCTTCAGCCCCCCCTTCCAATTTCCTGAGAAAATGTCGCCATTCAGGTAGTAGAACACCCCTTGTCCGTGTCTCTTGTTGTCTAAGAACTCGCCCTTGTACACCGTCGCATCCTTGTTTTTCATTATCCCACGGCCAGTTCGTTTACCGCGGACATAATCTCCCCGATAACAAGGGAAAAAGCCGTACTCGGCTATGGCAGCCAGTATCTGATTGCTGATCTGCAGCGCACTCGCCAGACACGCCAGGTCTTCCTTTCCCATACTCTTCAAGTCACCATTAAAGTTTTTCAGCACTTCTTTCTCCACTAATTTGTCGACTTCGCTTTTTCCTTTGTGAGTGAAGATGTACTGCCCGTTGCCGTGTTTTTTCCCCTCAAAGAATTCACCATCGTATCGGTCACGATTAGGATATATGGCCTTTCCGCTTCCAGAACGCTGCTGAAATTCATCCCGAGGGCCAGCATAGATGCCGAGAACACAAACGGATTTTACAAAGTTAACGTCGAAACGAGTTCCGTCCTGCTCAGACTGTTCGCAAAACTCTTCGGCCCAGCCTTCCGAGTCCGCGGCGGAGTTGCCTTGATTTAGGAAATTGGTTTCGTAGGAGTTCCATACGAATTCTTCTGCTCTTTTAAAACCGGTGGCCTCATTTATCTCTTCTAAATTAGCGTTCACGACTTTTCTTTCAGCTGACATTAGGAATTGTAAAGAAGTATATTCAACGTCTTATTTTTATTGCTAGGAAAGTGGTGATAGTGGAGAGAAATAGAAGCACTCAGTTCACGGAAAGACATGCATTTATTATTACACATAATCTAAACAAGTAAAGTTTTTTTCTTTTTTTTTTTTCTGCTTCCAAACGTATATTTTTAAACGAATTTTCTTGTTTTTTGGGGGTAAAAAAAAAAAAAATCAAGAAAATTTGAGCAATAAAAAGAATGAATTTTCATTGATTACTCCACACGGCACATGTGAAGAAAAGGTTAAAAAAAAAAAAAAGGAACGGAACGAAAAACCGTTGGTAATGTGATTGAGAGGAGATCACTTTCGGGACAGTAAAACCGCCAGGAGGATCACTGTAATTACGACGACGACAAATACGCCTATTGACACTCCGATTATAATGTACTTTGTCTTTCCCGAAATCACCTGCTTGGCGCATTGTCTGGGAACAAGACTGTCAATGGGCTTCGGTGGTTCCAAGTTCGCCACCGATAGAGTTTTTCGGAAATAGTTTTGATTTTCCGACAGCATTTCGGTTTCAATCACATTTTCTTTGTCATCAATTTCGCCTTCTGGGGCGTAACGTTGGGCAATGACACGGTACGAATGCCTATCAGATTTTGCGTCTTGAGGACTAGCCACATTCCTCCAATCCAGTCTGCCACCAGACTTTATTTTTGTGTAGTTCTCAAGAAAAAAGAGGAAGCTTTGTGATAGCTGCTTCTCATCTGGAATTTTTGCGTATTCCCTGTATAGAGAAGTGAGGGCTTCTGTCGCGTATTCCTTGCACACGCTATCGCTGACAGATATAATAATTCCCTCCACATACTGTGAACAAATTCGTTTTTGCATTGATAGCTCTTCGTTGAGTATTTCACATGCGATAAGAATTTTTCTGACGTATTCTTCTCCTATGGACCTGAGAAAAGCCCTTGTGAAGCACTCGTTGTACGTTGTCCGGACAGCGGTAATGTCAGAGACAAGGAGTGCATTTTTAATTAAAATGTAGGTGCTTATTTCATCCAAGGTGTCACGCTTAAAATGATCAGCGATCTTCTGGGCAACAAAGCACGAGCTGCTACTGTGGAGCTCTGTTTTAATATCCAATTTCAGTTTAGACAGCTCCGTAGTGTTTAAAGGACCAATGAGAGGCGATGTGAAAAAATCCATTTGAAGTACGGTTTCGATGGAGGGACGTTTTTTATAATCCAGATGCAGACACGCGTTGACGACTTCCCGGAGGAGGGGATTCCGGACAACGTCAATATTCCACAAGGATTCGAACGAGCAATGCTCACTTTTATAGACTTCGGCGGGCACACCAAGCTGCGTGTAACCACGTGAATGCAAAAATATCTGAAACTGGGTTCCCACGGAGGACGGGTCATCCTCATGCGGAAAGGGAACTAGACCCGTCGACAAGAAAACAGCTAAACATCCGAAGGCCCAAACATCACTTGAAACCCTTTTGTTCATGTTAACTTGGTTTTTAGAGTGTATAGAAGATTCTGAGTAAATATCGCTAAACATTCGGAACAGCTCCGGTGACCTCCAGCGGATCGAATCGCTAAATTGGGGTTCCGTGTAGCATATTTTCGGCAACAGTACACGGAATTCCGGTGTCAGAGAAATTATATCTGGTCTCACATTTCCATAGGCCATTCCTACTTTATGGAGTTCCGAAAGGGCTGAGCCAACATTTGTTAAAACGTATTTTATAAAAGAGTCGCTTAGTTGCTTATGGAACCCTTTATCTACAAAATCCTTCTTAATGAACTCGGGAAGTATATCTAACTGGCTAAACCCTATTTCCGAAAGGGTTACAACTGGCTCGTATAAATAGTAAGTTTTTTCACAGTAGCAGTCTCGTTTTTGATATCTACCTTGCGTATTGCCTTTGTCGTCAACTACTGGAAGGAAGAGTTTTTCTTTGTACCTTTCTTTATGCCACGCATCAATAAAAAAATTACTTTTGGGAAAATTCTCCGATCGAAGGTCCCCCGTCTTTGCAAGAGAAATTCTCTTATTAACCATAACTGGAAAGGCTTCGCGCTTCCGAGCGACTTCTTGACAGATTCCGCCCCACGTTTGCGTAAGGGAGTTATTCCGCTTATCGGTCACTTCATTTCTGAGAAGAAGTTCGTACACCAAATAATCTTCATTATCAACGTTTATAATAACAGGATTAGAGGGGTCTGATTTTGACGAAGTCGTGACGCCCTCTGAAGAGCGGGAGCTAAAAACAGACTCGGAGTCCCTCGGCATAAGAAGCCGGTATTTACAACTTCTACCTTATATTTGCTCAAAAAAAAAAAAAAAAATGAGAATAAAAATATTAAAAATAATAATAGTAAAAAGAAAAAAAAATGAGGGAGGAAGAAAAGGAAAAGGGGGTAAAAGAAAAATAGAATAAGATCAATTGCCATTTTTAATAATAATATTGCGGGTCTTTTCCCGACATTAATCCACTGATTTACCTTTCAGCGAGCATATTGCATTTTTTTTTTCTTGTTTTACGGTTACCATAGTTAGTTTTATTATGAAAAAGAAAATAAAATAATATTAAAGATTTTTTTTTTTTTATTCTTTGTTTATTCATTTATTTATAAAGATCAGGAGTGTCACGCCGACAGGCCGATATCTTGTTTTAGTCGGCGTCATCATCATTGTCCTGATCGTCATCTTGTTTATCATCATCTTGTTTATCATTGTCGTCACCAGTGATCTGCGGCGGTACCTTCACGGACATATGACCTTGTTTCTGAGCGGCGTCAACTTTCATCTGGTTAATTACCTTATTAAACAGTACCATGGCTTCATCTTTCATGTCTGTTCGGACACGAAGACCGTAGCGTGGGGGCCCTATTATAGAGAATGAAATGGGAATATCAGGTGATATTTTCTCCGAGTATGCTTTGGCTGATTTTAGCACATCGCGTATCACCTCTACGCCGTCACATTCATAACATTCCAGTTCGATCTCGGCCAGTATGGTCACCACTTTTCGGCGCATTGCGTTTTGGAGTACCTCAAGCAGCGTTTCTTTCAACCTATCGGTAAGTTTAAGAGGTTCAAGTATTTTTTCCGCCTCACTTAACTTTCCGTCTTGATTTAGTTGGTTAATTTGGTACAACCAGTCGTACGCGTCTTTTCCGGGTTCGCGATCGTACAAGGGGTAGGCAATTTTTTCCATCGCCTCCTCTCCAGTAATTTCACACATTTCAGCCACATGGCAGAGAACAGAACGCACTTCGCTTCCTCTCTTAAACTTGAGTTCACAGTTCTTTGCCTCAGAAGGTGTTACCTGCTTTTTTGAAAGGTCAATATAACCCTTAGCTGCATCGACACGGACCACCTGCGCTGCTTCGTTACGCCCGACCTTAATAAATTTACCCATTGAGCGAACACGTTTTCTAGTAACCTCGGTGTAAGGGATGCTCCCCTCTTTTCTACCATATTCTAGAAGGTGCACTATCGCTGAGGTGTCGGTTACGCGGACAATTTTAACCCACACAACTTCACCGACCTTTGGCTGAGCATTTGGGTAGAGCGGGATAACATCTTTTCCGTCCCACGACGATATTCCGAGGCACCCATTGACGAATTTAAGCTGTTTCTTGTTTAATCCCTCCATCCATTTCGGCTTTTCGTCACTTGTCCCTTTCAGCTCCTCCTCGACCACTTGTGCGGACAGAATGACAACTTTTTCGAGGAGTTTGAGCAGCGGTTCCATGATGGTGGTGTCAATTGGGATATCGAACTGCTTGTTTAGGGACAGCTTTCTTCGTACCAAATTTTGATTGAGCTGGAAGTATTCCTTTGGCACTTGATAGGAGACGCCATCTGTTGTCTTCACGCAGTATTTTGTGGTGTAATCCACAGCTTCCGGATTTTCGACGACGTATTGCGACATTTTATCCTTTAAAGTGTATTTGGGCCTTTTTTTTTTTTTAGCTTTTTTAAATATCTGGTAATGATGAATGGAGGGAAAGAGGGGTATTCGAAAAAAAGTAAGTCGACAGTTATATTGCCACAGAAACAGGAAAAGCTGCTTATACAATTAAAAAAAAAAAAGCGGGGTTGTTTGGTGTGCCTTTCGGGGAGGGTCTTCCCTGCGGCGGGGGGCAGGGGCCGGCGCGGACTGGGGGATTTGTGCCCCCTGCGGCCGGGGCCAAGGAGGGGTGGGCGGCCCCCCGAGGGCGCCCGCGGCCCTCCGGCGGCCTTCATATCCCGCCCGCCGAAGCGCCCTTGGCGAATTGGCTACTTGAAGAGCAGCTTTTCCACATTTAGGAAAGAATCCGCTTCTCGATTTTGGAGCCACACTTTCAGCTAATAATGTGTTCCCCTTTGTGCGGCCAAGCTTCAGTCAATGGATAATCCGCTGTTTTGTTGTAAAACGCGGAAAGGAAATATTGCGAACGGAAAAGGAAATTCTCTGTGGCTTTACGTATTCTGTTTCATTTTATATACGTATATTTATTTATTTATTTATTTGTACGACAATTAATTTAATTCGGTGTTCGCTTTACTTTTAACCCCTATTTTCTGATCTGTTGAATTTTTTATTAAACTTTTACTGCTGTTTTTGTTTTATTTAATATACATATTTTTTTTGTTCTTCACTTTAACTCTTTTAGGAACCTTTGCAACATGGTCAAGAAGCATTTGAAGCGCCTGTACGCGCCCAAGGACTGGATGCTCAGCAAGCTCACCGGAGTCTTTGCTCCCCGTCCTCGCGCCGGTCCCCACAAGCTCCGTGAATGCCTCCCTCTTCTGGTGATCATCCGCAACCGTCTGAAGTACGCCCTCAACGCTCGCGAGGGTGAGATGATCCTCCGCCAGGGCCTCGTCTCCGTGGACAACCACCCCCGTCGCGACGGCAAGTACCCCGCCGGCTTCATGGATGTCGTCGAGATCCCCAAGACTGGTGATCGCTTCCGCATCCTCTACGACGCCAAGGGCCGCTTCTCCCTCGTCAACGTCACCGAGGCCGAGGGCGCTATCAAGCTCCTTAAGGTCGTGAACCTCTACACTGCCACCGGCCGCGTGCCCGTGGCGGTCACCCACGACGGTCACCGCATCCGCTACCCCGACCTCCACACCGCGATTGGCGACACCATCGTCTACAACATCAAGGAGAAGAAGTGTGTGTCCCTCATCAAGAGCCGCGCCGGTTGCGCCGCCATCATCACCGGCGGAGCCAACCGTGGCCGTATTGGTCAGGTCGTCTCTGTGGAGCGCCACCCCGGTTCCTTCGATATTGTCCACCTGAAGGATGCCGGCGACAACGAGTTCGCTACCCGCGCCTCCAATCTTTTCGTGATTGGTAAGGATATGGATAACCTCCTCGTGACTGTCCCCAAGCAGAAGGGTCTCCGCATGAACGTCATCCAGGAGCGTGAGGAGAAGCTCATCGCTGCTGAGGCGCGCAAGTCCGCCCAGAAGAGCCGCAAGTCCCGCAAGTAGATGACATGAAAGC
>AUXL01000104.1:0-20350 GCA_000482185.1 Angomonas desouzai | reverse complement strand
TAACACTAGAAATACATTTTTAGTGGCCAAGGGGCACTGCCGAACACTCTTTTTTTATACGAATAATTAAAAAAGCTGAAATAAGCGAAATGGCCCCGTTTAATACCGCCACGTTTCTGTCGTTTTTGTTCTCCTCCATTTTTTTGTTTGTAGCGAGCTTCACGCTTCTCCACTATGTGAGCACCGTCTGCGGGTTCTTGATTACTGCGGTATGTAAGTATATTTTATTGAAGAAAAACGCAAAATTTTATATTAGGTCGTTTCACGTTGCTCCTCTCCAAGCAAGAATTTTCTTTCAGAATGTTTTCTACCAAAACGAAAACTTTTCACTTCGTATTGTAGACGGTTATATCACCTTTGCCTTTTGGGCCTTCTGGTTCAAAAACCCCAATTGGACTAGAGTTCATGAATACATGGTAAGTGAGAGTTTAATCGGTACGCGGTGCAGAGTAGTGATCAACTTGAAAACGGTAAAAGGCGTAATTGTCGGCATTGACGAGCAAAAGCGAAAGATTCATGTGCAATTAGAGGCAGCAAATACTCGAGAGGAGGACGATGATTTCGCCAGTGAGGAAATGGAAGACAGGCCGGAGGACGATGTTTCCGACAGCACTTCTGAGGATTTGCTGGATAGACCGTTTGATACCAATATTCAACAAGAATTGCGAGAGGCGTTCTCTGTGGGAACCAAAGGAGAGCGACTGGCCGACGTCAGAGTACCCATCGGGAAAAGTAAAGCGGTGGATCCTTCTCCGGAGATGAACCGTCCCGGTGACGAGGTGATTCGAACGTTTGACGCGAGTGATGTGCGCATTCGGAGCAAGCCCGGCCGCATCCAGTTACACATTAATGGTATGCGGTTTTCTGTGTACAACGCGACTGGCAAGTATAGGGACTTGGTGAACCACGGCGAGGGGACAAAACCGCCGGCAAATCCCGTCGTTTTGGAAAAACCCACGTTCAAGGAGCGTCTTGTGAAAATGTTCAAACGAAAACTGATCAAGAAGGAAACCGAGTTAGACGCTGAGGGGGGGAATACCCTGCCGGCGGAAGAGGACCCCAAAATTATTGCGGCGCGTCAGATCCAACTCAATCGGCTCAAAAACAAAACCTTGTACCAGAAGCTTTTTGGGTTTATCGACTCGGTGGAACTGGAGTTATTTACGTCCATCATTGATATCGGCGGCGTTGGTGCTAGCCACCCCTACTTTTTGCACACCTCTTTTCAGAGGGGAGAGGGGAGAGTTTTTTTGACCCGTGATGGGTGTCCCAGTTTGGATATTTTCCGAACCGTGGCGGAAATGACGTTGGACAATGTGGACATTCGCATGGCACAAATGGATAGTAAGTTAACGGAAACGCAGTTTATGCGGAATGCCTCTTTGAGGGACCGAGCGCAGCTGCTCTTCCGCGGCCGAGATAGCACACTAGGACACGATTTTGACAATCCACAGTCCTCCGACCTTATACGAGATTTTGGAATTGTGGTAGACGGGAAGCATCGCAGCAAGGCGCATATTGTGTTTTACAAGGACTCTCCGAATATTTACGCGGGAGAAGAGGTGGTCCGAGGAAAGTTGCCGACCACAGGGTTTGAGCTTCTTATTGATTCCCCCGAGATACGGTATGGCCCCTGGTTAGAGTACTGCCGCTTCCAATTGTGGCAATTCTTTCTTCCCCCTAATTATAGACCATTGGAGCAACTCAAGTTTGATGTAGGAAGTCCGAGACCCAACGCCAGTTTTGAGTTTTTTGTTGAATTTATTCGTGAGACCAAAATATTAGTGCCATTCAAGCGAAGGAGCCCCGTCCCGTCCCCCCCTTTCGGCATCAAAGATTCCCACGAACGGGGGTACCTTTCGGCTTCTATCGGTGCTGGGTCCCAGTACATTCAGCCTGGCTTCTACCTTCTCCCTAACGAGACTCGCCAAAATTTCCAGTCCCTTTTTATCAGCAACAACATTACCGTTCGAACAAACTGCGTCCAAGGGAAGGACTCTCTGTTCGCCAAAGTAGACTCCTTACAATTTTTTCTAGATCGCCAAGATGATATTTTGTGGAACGGTAGAAAGCTGTGGAATATTTTACCTAAACTTTCGGGTGCAAAGCTTTATTTTTACTTTTGCTACGTGGATTTTTTTCTAGACCTCCTCAACGACTGGCAGTTCACGGCGCAAATGTATCACAATGTACCACTCACAACGGAGCTGTTTAACACGTATGACCGCGTGGTAAAATTTTGTATTCCCAACGTAAAGCGATTTGAGGTATTTGTCGAAAGTAACGCCACGCTCCTTGTCAATGTTAACAAAAACAATGTGGTCTTCTCCGATGACCCCAATGATCCACAGTTTAATACGTTTGCCAAGTTGGAGGTCAAGAGCGCTACTTTTAGTATGGTACTTCCGTCGGATCAATACCAGCTGAGCTATGAGAATGAAATTGTAAGACCTATCCGTGTTTCCGCACGAGACATTAAAGCCTTTTTGTCACTTCCCCCAACGCACCCTCTCAGTTCCGAAATTAGCGCCGACATACCTTGGGCGGTATCGGACAAGTGCGACGTAAAGGGGCTCTTTTCGCTCATTGTCGGGAATCAAAGTGTCCCGCAGGATCGCTACAATCTCAACCCGTCCACCGGGAGGACGCGGTTGCACAATTACTTTAACTTGGAGATTGAGTTTCATAACACCGCCGGTACTTTAATGGCGCCTCACATTCTTTGTCTACTAAATACGTTCCACAACATCTTCCTCGACCACATGATGACCATCCACCCCGATGAGTTGTTTTGGCTATTGGCAAAGTTACAGTCGAACGCTACCACTGGAGAAAATAAACGAAAAGAATTTAAACAGTTTTTGGAAATGTCTCAACCCGCTGGAAATGATTTAGAAATTTGCGTGAACGTCCGACTTGTCAACACCCAAGCCGGCTTAGCCTCTAGCTTGAAGAAAAACTCACCGAAACTCAATGTCCGAGCTGGTCTCTTCACCTTTTCTTACTCGAAGCAGTTTGCCGTCACCAACACTTCCGTTAGTGTCAGCCCGGTCACACTTCGTGTAGTGGACCCTCGACGCCCCACCGCGGGTGAAAAAACGTTCTTGTGCGTTGGTGACATCTCGGTGGGCCTTGTGAAACACTTTGGTAGAATGCCGTTAAAACCAAAGATCCACGACTCGATGGATATAAGGGTGGGGGGTGTCACGTTCAGCCTTACCCTG
Source organism: Angomonas desouzai (assembly GCA_000482185.1). Taxonomy (NCBI): domain Eukaryota; phylum Euglenozoa; class Kinetoplastea; order Trypanosomatida; family Trypanosomatidae; genus Angomonas; species Angomonas desouzai. The sequence goes on along the minus strand of AUXL01000104.1, from coordinate 17,126 downwards.
GAGCAGATTCTCACCGTTTTTGACGTGGTGAAGGCGTTGGTCGGCCACCTTAAACTAGACGACGCGGGTATGGACTTTCATGTCGACAAGGCCCGCGCCATGGCAGAGCTTGCGGCGGAAAATGTGAAGCGATCCGACCGTGTCAACAAGGACAGCGTCGGCATGACCAATACTCCCGGCAAAGAAACCGGCACCAACAACGGTGATCACAACGAGCTTGAAAATTTTAAACCAAAAAAGAGAAAAAAGGTGTTTTTTCTTGCGGCATCTTCGTCATCCGATTCGGATAAAGATTCTGTCGACAGGAGAGGATACACTTCCTTTGCGAATGAAGTGGCGTTCGACGCCGCCGCCGGGTTTGCCAAATTTATGGACGACGTTAACAAGGCCAATGATGATTCCAAGGATTATGGGCTATTTTTTACCTTTGTGTCTCTGGTGTCACTCAACGGACGGGTGAAGGTGGGGGACGAGGGATGGCTATCGCTTGATATTCCCTCAGGTCTAAGTGTTGCGCAATCGACTCTTAATGATGGTAATTCCAATAATAGAATGAGTTTAGCGGCCAAGGATGTTTCTGTTCATGGCCTCGTGCCCATTGGGAAAGTGAAGGACCTCGACAAATACCCTACAGACCGCGTGTCAGAGAAGTTCATTGAAATTTTTCACTTGCAATCTTCGCTGTGTGTGCGGCACTACACCGCCTTTCCATTTGACGGCTCCTTGGAGAATCACATGTACAAGCAACAACAGTTTATCAAAAGTAACGACTATGAGGAGCTAATAAATTTTCGCTTTTTTGACGCCAAAACGCCACCTCAAAGCCCAGGAGTCCCTCCGCCGACTGGAGATGCCTTTGCACACCGCGACCCCTCCCATCCCACCCGTCAGAATATTATAGAATCGACCACGCAGCGGTTGCGGGCTATAGTGCGATCATCATCCTCTTCTAGCAACTCATTATCTCACAGATCTCCGGACAGTGGTGCAAATGAACAGAGCACCTCCGCCACCTCCTCCTTCTCCTCCAGTTCAGAGCCCGGTACGCAGTCGCTTCAACTATCACCAAAGACGGATGAGGTACTTTCCTCTACCGGTACCCCGCAAATAGAGACGGCAAAGTGTTCCTCGTGGGAGCATTTTGAAACCTGCCTCTCCGCGTCTGAAGCTTCCAACAGTTTTTTTATGGCAAGCTCCCACTTTGACAACCCGTTCGACGAAGACTCCCCGTTGGATGAATGCATCCGTCCCACCGAGCCCGCCGCCACGAAGCCAGTGGAGTTTTCCCTGCGAGAAGAAATCCCGCAGCACAAGTTTTACCGTTTGTATTTTTCAACAAGCTGCGATGATGGGGGCACCTTACTAGACTACGGCCTCACAAGTCGCGGACACCGGTACAATAGTGTCCATTTTCACGGGGCTCTGCCAAACACGGCCTTCATCCTGTTGCAATACCCAGAGGAGTTCCCAGAGTACGTCGTGGCAAAGGACTTTTATGAAAACATGGAGGAAGGGGCGGCGGATCTTTCGTGGGCCGATGGTTGTGCTGACAACCGAAAAAGGTCATTGCAAGGGTCCACGACGAAGCACTTGCATGTGGAGGTGACGGAACCCGTAACTGTTTTGATATCCAAAGAGTTTACCGCATTGGTCGCGTGCGCTACCAGCACCATTACCCAAATGTACTCGAACGACTCACCACTCGCCAACCTCAACTCGCCTACGGCGGTCTTTGACGAAAATGGACCGGTTCAGCTGTCTGTCAACGCCACGAATTACATCCGGGATCACAAGAAGGGAAAGAAGAGCCGCACGAGGAACCAACAGAAACGGTGGCAATGGGAGGACATTCTCTGCAGTGTTCTCATTCCCTGTGTTGAGGCGAAACTGCTAACCGCGCTCGCCGTACCGGCGTACAACCTCCCGACGGAGACCCCTGAAACTGGTGTCTACACCACCACAGTTGGTATCAAAAATGTGAAACTAGTGATGGGGTATAATCGCCCCCCTTCCGGGGTAGAAAGCTCTTCCGCGTCGTCCAAGAAACTCTCTGCCTCGCTTTCACTCGCCTACTTGTCTATTATCACACAAATCGAATACGAGCCCATTATGCGGGAGGGGAAACTTTTTGTAGACGCTCCGTCTATCGTTCTGGATGAGTCCAAAGACAATATTGGTATTATTTACATTGCAAAAGTAAGAGGGAGGGGTAAAAGGGATATTGTGCGCGGGACAGAAGGTGGGGCATGCAGTGTGCTGGTGGATACCGTAGGCGTGCACATTACAAAGGACTATCTCTCGTATATGGTGTCGCTGTTGGCGTTGTGTAGCACCGTCAAGGCGGAAGTCGCGGACAAGTTCAGCCCTAGTTTATTAAGTACAAAGGGACACTCTACTTTATCCTCTGTAAAAGTGCCATCCTCTCAGTACTACTCGTCCTCGTCTACCTTTGTGAGTGGCAAATCAAACGAAAAGGGAAAGTCGATTCAAGGAAAGGGCAACATTCGTTTATTTCGGGTCGTCCTCATCAACACGTATAAGCACGGGCGATTTATTAAAGTCGATGTTCCGTCTAGCTCTGTTTTTGAAATCGAAAGGCCAATGACGAATTTTGTCGTGGTAACCCCCAGGAATAAGGACCAATTTTTGCAGTTCCAGTTTATCGGGGACGTGGATGTATTTCGTGTGAGATTATTTCCTAGTTTACTGCACTGTGTAAACACCTCCTCGTTCGAAGGGGCACCCTTTTTGCAGAAAAGCGAGGAAGGCCCCGAAACCCAACGCTCCTCCAGTGACAACGTACTTCCCGAGGCAAAGTTGCTCCTCCTCTATAATGGGACGTTCACCTTGCATAGTTTAGACCTTTGTTTACTCTACTCGTCGGTTAATTTTTTGCAGTTAAAGGGAAAAAGACTGACGGGTTGTGCTGAATCCCGGACGGATAAGGTGAGCTCGAGGGAGTGCGTACAAACTGACGTGCTTACCGAGGCCATTTCAGATCGTCTAAAGGAGCGACTCCGTGCCAAGGCGCGGGCGGCACGTGAACGGGCGCGGGACAGTCGGTACGCTTCCCCACCAGCGGTCACTGGACAGTTGCAGCTAAAGTCGACGGCTTCTTTCTTCGTAGAGCAGTTAATGCTTCAGTACGTTGCTGATGTGGTGGTGACCAAAGAAATGGACAACGGAGACGCCAGTGCCAAGGCGGAGGCGCCGGTCATTGTGGCGGCGATCGATCAGGTGGCCGTGGCGGCCCAGTTCACGGACCAGTTTGATATTGATGGCGACCAAATTAGCGTAGAGGCCTCTGTTCAACGGGTCTACTGTGTGTTCCCGTACCGTCCGGGTCAAGAGGAAACCGTCCATCCCCAGATTCAGCAAATCATTACCTCTTGGAAGATTGCCGCCCAGTCGTTGAAAAAGACATCCGCTAGCTTCTCCTCTTCAAGCGCCCATTCTCCAAGGAAAAGTCCCCCCAAAACAAAGGGCAACAGAAACAGCGCCATCTATTTTTGCATCTTGGCAAAGAATATAGAAGGGACAGTGGGCCTCCCGCAAAATATCTCGCAAAAATTCTTTCTTCCCCAGCTCAGTTTGTTTTTGCAGTCGTCGTCCAACGGGGGTCTTGGCGCTAAAATCCACGCACATCCCTTTTCCATCACCTCAAAGTCCAACACCCTTGACAACTACAAGGTCACACTTCCTCATGTGTATCTCATTTACGCCCACGACACAATCAAGTTGACGTGCTCCGTCATGATGGAAACGGTCGCCATCACTGTTACCCCTCTCTTTATCAATCACACCTTGTTGTCGATGGAGAAAATAAAAGATTTGGTGGTGACCGCGAAGCACACCATTCCCATTTCCGGTCCTCACAACAGCCCAAGTCCGACGCTCGATTTAGGGCTGGAAAGCGTCAATCGTCGCGGTAAACGGCAGAGCTTTCTCTTTCTTCTAAAGGGACTTCGATTTTCGTACGTCACCTCCATGACAAATCTTCGCTTCTCTGTAAAGTCGTTGAATGCCAAAGCAGAAACCTCCGTCTCGACCAGTTTTAGCCTTCTGGATTGGATTGTGCATGTGACGCGGGTACAGGTGGCTTTAGTAGACCGCGACGACCACGACCAGCTGACGGCACGGGAAAAACCGCCGTCGGCCTCTGCCGTTCGATCAGTCCCTAAGCGCTCTACCCCCCTGGGAGGTTTTATCTGGGGTTCCGCGGAATTTTCTGTTACCCTCTCCAGCGGGAAAACAAACTACAACACCGAAGTTCAGGACAGCTTGCGTCGTGAGGCCACCTTTCAGTCCTGCTCCCCGGAACTCCAAAAGACACTATTGGAAACGGTGGGCCACTCCACCTACCGCTGGGTCCTCTCCATCTACTCCCCATTGGTGGTGTTGCGGGTTGGACTGGAGTCACTGCTAAAACAGTGTCTGGATGAAACGCAAACGGATATTTGGGAGCTCAAGAACGCCGCAGCAGAGGAAGGGGACCGATTTCGCGCCATGTTGAGTAAAGAAAAGACCTTCAAAAAGTTGCAAGCACAAAAAAGAAGGTATGACGCCTTGATCCGGAAAACGGAGACGGCACACGAGGAGAATGTTCGGAGGGCGGCGGAAAAGGTGGCTCGGGATGCTTCGTTTCGAAGGCGAAATGCTATAGGAGACCAAAGAGGCGACATGCTACAATTGCTGCGCATGGCGTCGGAACACCGTTTTATCACCACTATAACCAACTTTCTCGTCGTGGTGCCATTCGGGGATGCCAGCTTCAAGAACATTTTAGAATCGAACGACGAGTTTTATGCTTGTGGGAAGAGTGAGCGCCATCTCCATAATGCGAGCTGTCTAAAGCGGAGGAAAGTTATCCCGACGTTGGCCCTTAAGGTCCGTATTGACGATATTACGTTTACGTGCGGTGTAGAGAGTGTTCGACATTTCGCCCCTATCATTCTAAATGATTCATCGGAAAGATTTGTCACATCCGAGCTGAAAGTGACGGGCCGGGTTTTTGCGAATAAAATTGTTGGTTATTTCTCACTTGGCAGCGCCATTCCCGCATCGGCTGCGCTCAAAGACTTTCTGGGAGAGACCACTGTATTGGGAGGCATCGGCATTTTGACGAACAACGACCCAGATGAGTTGCATCGTTTCCGCAATACACTACTTATTGAAGTTGTCGAAACCCCTTTTCACGTGGAAAAGCGTGATGACGTCTTCTCTGTGGGGGCCATTTTGGATATATCTGGGCCCAAAGTCACCGTGTCCTCAAGAATCATCAACATCCTTAGCCAGTTTGCCGACGAATTTCCACCCTCCCATAGCTTAGCGAGGCTGAATGAAAATTCAAGTGAGGCAATGGAGTGTGGGGACGGTACTCACACACCTACCCCTTCCCCCGAGCGCAGCGAAGAGCCTCGCAACAAGATGTATGTATTAGATATCAGTGCGCGTCTGGGCATCGGTTCCCTCCGGGTATTTTCTTTTGGCCAATCGCCAAAGGCGGCCACCCCTAGCGACAGTGTGTTCACGAGAAAGTTTACCCACAATACCCGGAAAAAACAGAAAAATGAAAGAATGGCAAAAGTCGTCACTCCAATGGAGGAGGAACAGTACTCGGCGATGAGCAAGTCCAAAAGCTCAGAGACGTCGATGAATTGCCTCCTGACGCTTCCCCTCCCCGCGGTGGTGACTCAAGTGGCTGGAAAACGCTCCTCGGGGTCTAATGAAAACGATGAAGCCATGGTACGCTGTGAAATACGGGCCGGGGTGATTGAGGTGGGACCATCCGTCGCCTCATTTTTTCGTGATGTGGAGCAAAGCGCTTCCGGGTATGTGTTTCACAAGCAGGAATGTGAAAAGAACGTCATGACGAAAATCCATGAAATGGAGGGTTTATCTTCTTCCGTGAGATTAAATCTTCACGCCCCGATATCCGACTTTTTTAGTCCCCCTTCCCCGTGCCTATGCCAACGAACTGTTCCGTCGGAAGATGGCGCTTTATTCCTCTGGGCAAACTGATAGTTCGGCGCATCGTTCTCGCTGTCGGTCCCTTTATGTCCAGGAGGAAGATGATTCAAAGAAAAAGCGGTCCTTTATCAGCGTACACTTGAGTCTCCTACAGTTTACTCTACTGTTAACCTCGGAGCCACTGGCCTCCACGAATTTCACCGTTTTCCTGGGCGATGGTGGCAGTGTGGACCTCTTGATCAAGGCCTTCAAGTACGATTCAGAAACAGTAATGGACTGGTGTCAACGCCCCGATAGTATCGTCATTGTGAACGTAAGGCGGCTGAAGGCGGAGTGCCAAACAAAACTAGAGGTAAAGTCTGTGGAGGTTTTTCTTCCGGAGGGAGAGGTGATGCTGAGCAAAAGGGTGGGTAACACCGGTGTCATCAACAACATCGCCGTCAACCTCCCCTTCAACGTGGAAGGTACGGATCCGAACCTAATTCTACGAATACCCCACATTTCCCAGTTGTTTACCGTTTATCAACTTTGGATGAGTGTTCTTGGAGAGGCGACACTGAGAGTGCAGGGTGTTCTGAAGAAGAAGGACACTGGGTCAAATCTCAAAAGGGGTGAGGCGCCTTTCCGCCAATCCCTTTCCTCCCACTGCACTGGTGAAAGTATCGCGACGATTCGCACTCTGGCCGTCGTGAATGTTTCTTACGGTCTTTGCCATTTCGATCTCGGCACTGGGAACAGCCACCAGTTGCTTTTCGGGAGCGGCCGTCTGGTGGTGGAGTTGAAAGACATTCAACAACAGACGGGGGTCAATTTGCTGCGCTGTCATATTTCAAAGTTTTCCACCAAGAGCGAAGGTGTACTGGCGGGGGTTGTAAATATTGGTGACATTTTAGTGCAGGGATTCGCGATTGAGAATGCGGAAAATTGTAGCAACTTTTTGCGGTCTAGTGACGGGCGGACATTTCGCGCAAGGGGGATCGTAAAAAATGTCCACGTGGCGTTCAAGGAACGGCAGTTGCGGGATGTGTTTGAGTGCAAGACGACGTTGCTGGACATTAACGCAATGGACGGTGTGGGGGTGGATGGCTATACCACCTCGGATATGGAGGTATTGCTGTCGAGAGCGAATTTGGGGGTCACTCCGAGCACCGTTCCGGCGTTTTTGACCTTTATCAAAGGCGTGAGTTTTATGGTGGCAGAACAGAAGCGCATTGCAAACGATAAGCTAAAGGACACCAAGGTTTCAGGCGATCAGATGAGCTTTATTTCAAGTCAAATAAAGGAAATAATGAACAGCTGGGAAAGTCGACGATCGACCGTCTCCCACTCCCCTCGAAAGATGTCGGAAAGTATCGACCCGTTTGCTGGAGATGAGAAGGGGATGAGTAGTACCATCATCCGGGAAACTGGGGTGATCCCCTTCTTTGGAAATGCCCTGCTCAAGGTTCCCTGCGGTCAACTGCGCTTCTCATTGGAAGAAACGACGATTATATTAGGGGGCAGTCTCCTCCGGTGAGGCGACTACGGGCTGTGTGGTTTCCAGTTTTCCCAAAACTCGACTGTCGTTCGCGGAATGCCCAACCAAGGACTACACCTCGGTGAAAAAAATGCTCATCATTGAAACCCATAACGTCGAATTGTACCGTCCTGGGTCGTACAGGGTAGTCATTATGGGATTCCACGGGGATAACTACTTTGAATTCTACACGAAACAGGATCTGGAGAGCCCCGAGGTCCACTTTACCCTCTTGTTAAAGCAAACTCACCCGTGGACTGGAAATCCCCGTTTTCGTGACTTTGAAGAAATGATTTCCTTGATCAAATCTTTTGCCGATAAAAAGAACGCCGATGTGTTTCAAAAATTCGGCCGTGTAGACGCAAACTTTAATAACGCGGTACCCGCTCAGCCCGCCAGCCCAGAGTCCGAAGTAGGCTCACCGACCACGGAGCCTCCCCATACCATTGAAATCGACGGAACCGACCCTAGAATTTTGAAACCGCTCCGAAGTGTCAATTTTTCCCCACAGCTCCGTTTTGGAGGGGATGTCTCCGTGAACACTGAAGTCATTTTAAACTGGATTGGCATTACCGAAAAAATGCTACCCAATGTGCTCAACTGCAAGTTGTGTGACGGCCTAGAGGGACTCTTGTCGAGCTTTTCAAAAATGACAAGTGAACGAACAAAAGAGTAAAGCGTTGTCTACTGTTAGTGGCTCTTTCTCTACCTCCAGCATTTTTTGTCGTATAATGGTTGTGGTTGTAAATATACATGTTATATATTTATATAAAATTATCTTCTTCTTTCTTTTTTTTTTTTTGTAATCCTGAGCTGTTCTGTTGCTTTAGACTTTATTTTGATGTATTTTTTTTTTTTTAAACCCCTCCCTCCTCGACTTTTTTTTTTTTCCGACGCTCTAGTTTATACTACGCATTTCATGTCGGTTTCGAAAAGTCGCTCAAGTGTCAGCAGCGAAGATTCGCTTCGGCTCCCCTCTGTTCCGTCGGCGCAGCCGATTGCAGGTAACTCTCCAAGATTCTCGAATAATACACCAACGAATATTTCGTCTAGAGAGCAAATTCACCCCTCTGATGACCAGGGTGATGAATCAGTTTCCCTGCATATAGGTTTGGGTCCTACGGGGACTTCAGTCAACGCGGAAGAATTGAGGACCTTTCTTATTTCCTATTTAAAAGAGGACGACAAGGTGTGTATCGGCGAAGTCAGGGTACGTGGTCGTAATGCCTTTGTGGATGTAGCTCGAAAATCGGTTGCTCTCGAACTTATTACATTGGCCAATGGTCAATTTCTTAACGGTTCCTCACCCCTGAAATTAGAGTTGAGCAACAGGCGCAAACCGGACATAAAACGTCAACAGGAAGACGAGTACCGCGACCTTGAAGAGCGCATTAAGCAGGAGGGCCGCGTGACGCTCTACATTGGTCTCGGGCCTCGCGCTAATGACATCCGGGACAGTGAAATTTATGAAAAGCTGGAAAGTGTGATTCAACCGTTGGCCGTCAAAGAGTCTGAGAAGGAGGAGGGTCAAGAAACGGCTGGGGGTACCATTTTGGAGAAGCAAAATAAAGATAGAAAGGCTTTCAATTTACGCCGGAAACGCGATTGTGCTTTTGTGGATGTAGATTCTGCAGAGGTCGCCCGTCGTCTTTTAGCTGATTTATTCGGCCAATATATCAAAGGGTGCCGTGTTGCGGTGCAAATTGCCAAAAATCATGAACGTCCTAGGTCCCGACGCAGTCCCAGTCTTCACCGTAGCTCTCGTCACCGGTCGTCCCACAGACACCATCGGGACGACCGCCACCACCACAAACGCCACCGCCACCGCAGCTACTCTAGAAGCTATTCTGATTCTTCTTCTTACCGCAGCCGCAGCCGGAGCCGAAGTCCTCGTGAAAGGAAGAGAAGACGCCACGACAGGCGTTAGCGTCTCTTGTATTTTTGTTTCAAACGGATGGCTGAAGAGTCTGTTTAAACGGCTTTTTTTTTTTCTCTCCTTTCTCCCCTCTTTTTCGTGTCTTTTTTATTTTATTAAATCGGGAACTTGTTTTATTCTTCTGTCTCTCTCCATTTTTTTTTCTTTGTTGCTGTTGCGCTTGTGAAAAGGGAATTTGGTTTTAATGCTGAGGCGATCTCCTTGGTCACTTGGGCGTACCCCTCCAGTGATTGGTTTGGTCAAAAAGTTCCGGTTTGCCGGGGTAGACGACAATCCCTCGATTACGCACCAGCCATGGGATGTCAAAGAACCTCTAATGGCGGACTATGGTTGGACGCGGGGAAAACTGCCAAAGTTTCGCGCCCGAAGCCCTTTTCATCGTCAGCAGATCGCGCGACGAATGGTCACGGAGATGATACGAAAAGACTATGTGATTGTCGGTGGTGCGAGAGCCCCAGCTCTACGTATTCTTGCCGACCACGTCGTAGAATTGGCGAAGGCCGGTGACACGAACTCTCGACAGCAGTTAGCTCATTTTCTCCATGATCCACTCATGGTGGATAAGGCCTTTGATGAGTACCCGAGGCGCTTTAGAGATATGACCGGAAAGTATGCAATGATGACCCCGTTACGCGGCAAGAGGAGGTCCGATACGGTCTCCATGTACTTTGTGGAGTACAAGAATAGGGATATGAGTGATAATCACAAGGGTGAGGACTATTCTTCCACCCCGGAGCGCTTCTTTTTGCCCCCTCGAATTATCGAAACGGAGAAGGGTATTCAGAGGCCGCCCCACATGCAAATGGCCTTTGACCGATGGGCGAGTAAATTCAAAACGGAAGAATTTCATCATTGGTGGCGACTCCGCCACGCGAAACTTCGCTACTGGGGTGTGCGTAATGTTCCTCATCCTAGTGATGTAGATCCATTGTGGTCTGAAAAGGAAGAAGAAGAATGGCACAATGAAATGATGTCAAACACAGGCGATTTTGAAGAATTTAATCTTGATGATGACGAATATGTGGTAGAGGGAGAAGGGGGCATTTCTAAAGACACACACACAAAACATTGATAATAATTACATTTTCAAATTCCTATGAAAAGATAAAGGAATTGTTTTTTTTTTTTTTTCTTATCATTATTATCCGGTCGTATGGGCTCCTTCATCGAAAAGATCGTTGCATTAATAAGTGACTCACCTTTTTCACTTTTTTGTCATTTCCCCCTTCCTTGTTCACTCTTTGATTGAAAAAGTTTTAGGTGTAGAATTCACAATGAGAAAAAAGAATCAAGAAATCACTGGTAAGCCCACTCAATATAACTTACATACCTTGGAATACGACTGGAAAGAGCTTCCGAATGGGAATCGACGTGCCGCCGGCGGTAACGATGCTAGGGCGGTCTCCCCCGCTGGTCAGCCCGCAGTAGTGGAAAGGGACTCTTTCAATGCGTCGCCCTATATTCCTCCCCCGCCGCCCATCTCCTCCCCGGCACTCTATGAAGTGGCCGACAACCCACCTGTGTGGGATGGGATGGACGCCGCACCCTTACACGACCAATTGGGGACATCGGGTGAAAGTGGGTTTCCTCCCTATGAAAATGCACCCCCTAACCAAGTCGCCGATCGTGGTTTCGGCGAACCATTGGACTCGGAAGTGACGGAGAATGATCTGGCTCATGTCCTTATTCACTGGTCTCATGATGACATTAAGCGCGTGTCTACTTACAATTATACGGAAGCTCGAAATAGTCGTGCGTTTTTATAGTACCCTGCCCCCATTGACTCCCACTGCAATAAACAATGATACACTCTGGTCAACTGATTCCTTTTTGGGGCGGGAAAATACGGCGTGATTGGCCTTTGTGTTGCGTAACCGCTTTTTATTTATTTATTTATTTGTTCTTGGTTGTCGTCTTTTAGAACCACATCTCGTTTTTTTTTTTTTTTCTTGTTGCTGTTGTTGTTGTGAAACCTCTGCGTATGCGCTAAAAAAAAAAAAACAACAATTTCTTCACCCTACCACTTTTCATTTTCGTTTTTATTCATCTTTATTTCCCAGTTCATTTATTGCTACTAAAAATGCCTAAAAATATGGGAAAGGGCGGCAAGTCCTTTAAGGCCGGAAATTCAAAGTCGAACCAGATCAACCAGAAGCGTGAACTAATTTTGGCTTCTGCGGAGGAGGGGGAGGAGTATGCTCAAGTAAAGAAAGCCCTCGGTAGCCTTCGTCTTCAGCTCCAGCTTACTGGTGGTACGACCACTATTGGACAAATCAGAGGAGCTATGGTACGTAAAGTTTGGATTACCCCCGGTGATGTCGTAATTATTGCCAAACGCGAATTTAATGAAAACGATACGGTGGACATCATTTATAAATATAACCCCGCCGAAGTGCGACAGCTTGTGAAATCGAATGAGATCCCCCGTGATTTCAGTCAGGGTGAGCAGGCCGAGCACGCCGACTACGAATTCGTCAATGACGACGATGCATCCGATGTGGACGACGATGATGTGGAGAAGAAGAAGGCTCGCGCTGAGGTCATTCTCAACAACCCTATGGCCGCCCTCGATGATTTGTAATCTCTAAAACGTTTTAAAAGGTAATGATAATACGCGTTTGTTAAACAATGGAAAAAGGTTATTGGTCAACTCATTATTTTTTTTTTTTTATTTGGCATAAATCTGTATATTTATGTAGAATAAAATAAAAATAAATTTTAAAAGAAAAGAAACGAAGGAGATCCCAGCGTCTTTCATTTTAATGCCTTCTTTTTAATGTGTTTCTGTTTTTCTTGACGATGATGACGTTGGTAAAAGTGTTTGACGTCCTATTTCTGTTTTAATACTTACGCTAACAATTATATTTGTTATTATTATTATTATAAGCACTGTGATTATTGAAAAAGCTAGATATCTGATGCTATTTATTCTTGTGATTTGATTTGTTTTTTATTTCTAATTTTTTTTTTTCTTCCCTTTCTTTCTCTACGAAAGGAATATTTAGGGTTCAGAGAGATGCGCAGAAACCGAGTTGGACCTGTTTTTGCTTTGGACCACTTTAAAACGAAGAGGTGTCTGTATCGCGAGTCTAGGACTATTGATCGTTCTTACAATGAATTAATTCAAGACAGACAGAATAGTTTCCAATGGAGCCAGCACCATACCTTCCGTCCTCATCAAGTTTTTACCTACGATCCCACAGGATGGAGTAGAAGTTTACAAGACAAGGTGAATGAACAACGCCACCTCGAGATAATGGAGAGGATAAAATTTTTAGAGGAGCGCAGCACTGAAAGTCAATCTGTTGCCCTTTTGGGAAAGAAAAGTGAACAGTCTAGCCGTAGTTCACTCCAACAGCTAGTGGAGAACGTTCTCTGTTTAAGGGAAGAGCTTAACGCCCCGCGCCACAAGAGGCGAATTTCGGCTTTGGCAAGGGAAACGAAACAGGATAAAATGCGACACGCCTGCTTTCAGTTATTTGAGCGGCTTCGAGGGAGTACCATCGGAGAAACCGTAACGCTAAGCTCCTACGTTTATGGCCTTTATATACTTCTTCTCTCCCCGGAAGAGTTTATTAATGGTGTGGTGGGTTCCGCCGGTGACGAATACCGTCGGGAGGGAGCCAGCGACCGCGATATAGTGTGTGGAATAACGGCCGCGGTGGTTGAACCCCTAAGCATTTTTCTGAAGGAAAACCAAAGCCTCGAATTTGTAAATTCCTTCACCTTAGAGGAGACGATTGAAATGCAGTACGTTATTACGCATCCGCTTTTGGTGTCCGGTAACGAGACGATGCGGTCGATTTTTCACCCAATTTCTAACAGGCTTTCAAAAAACTTTCCCTTGCTATTTTCGTCGCGCAGTCAAACGGCTTCCCCTAAAGAGGAGTTTCTCAGCCCGCCCCATGTCTATCTCCTTTTTTTGCTTTGCAAAAGGGAAAAGATGAGCAACAGCACGTGTCTCTTGTATTCCCTCAACGCATTGTGTGCATTCGTCCTCTCTATGCTCAAGAGTTCCGTTTTCGGTGATTTCAAAACGTTCGACAGTAAATTGGGGATAAAGGACCATGTTTCACCTCGGGGCATACGTGAACCAAAAACAAACGCCGAGGATGTCTATTTTATTTTGAAATGCGCCGCGCTTCTCCCGTTTGTGTCAAAATGGTCGCAGCCCCGAGAGGTGCAAAATGCTCTTGATTCTTTGTTTAAAATTCTTGAGTACACCCCCAATTACGACTTGGATGAAGACACAGTAGTGGCATTTGTGGTAGGGTGCTGCTCAAAAAATGTGATTGTTTTCCAGAAAAAGCACGCTGGCGAAGTATTCACTTTACTTTCGAGATTATCGTTTAACACCGTCACTGAGAGAACCCAATTACACCTTTTACTGCATTTGTGGTGCTCACAAGATGTGGTTTCCACGGCATGCCAACACACAGAGTGGAAAAGGTTACACGGTATTACTTTACGACACCTCCTGGAGGTTCTGTCTGCGGAGGAAGTTTTTGCGTTGGACCAAAAACGGGGCGTCACGTGCTTTTCTTTGGCGTTGCAACATACCGAACGCTCATGTCTTTTCCCACTAATATTTTGGCAGGAGTACGCCAGGTGTCAGCTGGAACACGGCTGTGATAGGAAAACCGCAGAAGTTCTTGTTGCGTACAGGGCGTTGTACTGTGGAAAAGACTGCGCTGTCACCGATAAATGCCTCTATATTTTGTGTGCTTGCACGGAGATTTTGAGCGAAGGCAAGTCAAACGTGCAGCGGCTCCAACAAAGCCCTGATGAATGGATGTGGCTGCTTCACTTCTTGGAAAATGGTAACCACGTCAATGCCTGTGATTTAATCCATGATGTTTGTTCCCTGTTGTCCAGTAGGGGCACCCTACCAGGAACTACAGTTACTTTTTGAAGATGATAATAATAGTGCACACATCAAATCCTAATCTTTCACATAATACACCTAATACAAGTACTACACATTTTGTTTTAACCGCTTAATTTGAAACACTTTTATTCCAATTTTTTTATCCGTTTGTGTCGTTTATTATTATTTTCTCCAGCGGTTCACCCCCCTTTTACCCCTTCCTCTCTCTCTCTTGATTATAACTAGTCGTAGTATTACATTTTTTTTTTTTTTTTGCTGTTGTTGTTCGTATATATATATTTCCCTTTTCAGCCATATCACCACTTTATTGCTTTTTTCCCTAGAGATGCCTGCCGAAGTTGTGCTTATGATGGACCTCTCAGGGGTGTTGACGTCCTCTCCATTTCCAGCGGCGAGACGACTGGCGGAACGGATGATGTTTTGTGTATTCACCAGAGCCGGCTCTCACTTGGCGATGAAAATGAAAAATCGTTCGGTTCGGTTTCTTGCCAAGCAGTACAGCAACTTTTTTTTCACCGTGACGGATTTCACGGAGCGCATACGTGGTGTGAAGAGTGCCTTTGAGCGGTTAGAGCTGGGGGAGATTAACCGGTTGGAGTTTGTCACAGAGTACAAACTTGAAATCAAGTTTATGTTGGAAGCACTGGAAAAACAAAATATAGAAGAGCTGGAGGGGATGAGTATTTCTTTCCCCAAGCGGGTGGAGGCGGTAAAGAAGCGCTTTCCTCTGTTAAATGACCCCATTATTCAATCTTTGATTTTGGAGATTATGGATGTGGAGTCTTTTCTGTGTACGCTGGAGAAGGTCTCTCCCCGTAAAAATGTCCTGAACCTGTTGCATTACCTTCGACTAAAGAGTCAGCAAGAAATTCGGTTGTTCGCCATGGGCAACAGCTGGGAGACGGAGGGTCAGTATAAACGAATGGTGCAGGACTCTACCACGGCGGTTTCCGACTCGGTTTCCTCCACTTTCCCTGTAAAGTGTCCGGTAGAGTACGGGGGTGTAAGGTCAACTTTCAATGTAAACGGTCTTTTCGACGGTTACGTCCGCAGTTACACGTGCCACAAGCGAAAGCCTTATCCCGATATTTTTATGAATGCCCTTGATCAGGTGCGTGAGGGGAGGAAACCGACAGCCGATGCTCTCCGTTTTGACCTGAAACCATTTATCTTTTTCTTTGATGATGTGGGCGATCACTGCGAGGCAGCGAGAGACCTCCCCGGAAACCCGTTTACGGAGGTTTTCTTGATTGAGGATGGGGCTGGGGACGTGTATAAGGATGTGATGTGCGCGCTGAAAACGGTGGCGGCGAAGGACGTGTTTTGGAAAACAATTGTGGAAAACATGGAAAAGGACATGACACCGCTTTTCAAGCCACTCAAAGACCCTAAAGGTAAACCCGTTTCGTGGGTCGAGGACGAGTTGAACAATTACAGTAACAATCTCTTGTTTATTCCCCCACCACCGAATGAAGTTTGTGTCCCTGTAAACCCGAGCGAGAAAAATGAGTACAGGATGGATAATGAAGATCAAGACGCCATTTTGTACTACTGCGCGCAACACCTCCCCCACCTCTTTCCCCTCGATATACCGGACCAGCCGACTCCAAATATGAACCTAAGGAACCAACCCGGCCTTGCCACGTCTGCTGGCCCCATTTCGTTCGAGTATATTCGAGGAAGTCGATTTTTTGAATCCTACCGCATCACTCTCGGACAGGAAGTTTTGTGCTGCGAATCCAGCCCCAAGGCCCGAATCCCTACGGTTCCGTGGATATTCGTCGGGAGTTTGAGACCATGTCGCATTTGACGGTTGTGGCCCCCGGCGTTAAAGTTCCCGACATGCTTTTGTACTGCGACTCGTACGCGGTGTGTGGACGCCGATTCTACATCCGTCGCTACAAGGATGGCGAGGTGATTAATAACATTCAAATGTTGTTGCAGCCCAGGATTCACCGCCCTTACTCGGAGCGTCGTCGAGTGGTGACGGTGGAGCTGAAGCCGAAGCTTTTCTTTCGGGAGGCAATTAATTCGCTTATCGCGCTGCACAACGCGGCTGTGCCTCGTTTTATGAAACAGAATGTAAACCATCACGTCCACCCTCTCCTACAGCGGATCGAACTCGTGATGGAAAGGTACAAACGCTCCATCACTTCCACTAAGCAGATGCCCGGCTTTGAGTTTATCCGTTCCTCCAAACTGGAAGAGCTTTCCGCCATGCTCATTCAATGCTTTGACCAAACGCAATTAGTCCATCAAATCGTTCCCTTTCCCGACCGTCTTGTGATTGTACACGGCAATTTTGATATGAGTGCGTTTGTGTTTTCGAACCGTTCACTAGAGGGGCGCGCCAAGTACCCCCCTTTGCTTTTATCCACCGTGAACTTTAAGTTCACCCGCCTCGGCGACCCTTTGATGGATTTGGCCGCGTTAGCTATTTTTGCCTACCTTCCCACCCCGAAGGAATCTTTGACTTGCCAAAGTCGGTTCAGGTGCTGTTTTCCTCCCCTACGGAGATTTTAGACTACTATTGCAACACTCGTGGGTATATGCGGCACTTTGATCGAAACCGCCGGGAAGATATCTTCTGCGTCTATCTTTCCACCTTGTGCCTTGAAAGAGCGGTGCTTACGATCGTAGATGTGGTCAACAAGGCAAGAAAAACTAGAGAGGTTTCTCAAACGGATAGCCGGGTTTTTGCCTCTGTGGATCAAATCGCCACCAGAGGCGTTGAACTTTTAATGAGTCGTCAAAAGGCAAAAGTGTAAAAACAACAATATATAAGGAGTAACAAAAGAATTATAATAATAGCAATC
>AUXL01000103.1:0-20458 GCA_000482185.1 Angomonas desouzai | reverse complement strand
TCATCATTTAAAACAGGTTATCGAGGAGCTTCTCCCGTCTTTTGTTCGCTACCACCGTCAACAAGGTCCAGTGGTGCTCTTCGCGGTGACCAACGGCATCGAAAGTGAAGGACTTTTGGCAGAAAAGTTCGGAAAAGAAAACGTCCTCTATTCCATGGCGCAGTCTGCGGCCTATCGTCAGAGCGGCGACGGCGCAGAAGAGGGAAAGAAAGGCTTCCGCACCTCCTTCAGCTTTGCTGGCAAGGTACACCTTGGAGAGGAAAGGGAAGGGGAACCCACGCCCCGCCTAGCCTGCATCGCGGAGCTCCTCAACCGGGCTGGCATTGACTGTGTGGTGCAGGCACAGATTAAGCGTGTTATGTGGTCGAAGCTGATGTTCAACTGCGGGGTGAACCAAGTGCTCGCGGTCTTCCTCAGCACCTACGGCGACCTGCAGACAGGGAAGAAGGAGATACCAGATGGCGTCACCCCGGAGGACATTCCCTCTCTCCTCTCTCAGCTGACGGATGACCCAGCACAGCTGCAAGCCCTCCGCGCGGAGAAACCATGGGTGCAACATCAGCTTTATATTGCCGCCATGAAAGAGGTCATAGCGATATCCCAGCACGAGCCTCTCTACACCGACGGGGAGGAGCGAGTCGCCCTCACCGAGGCCGACATTGACTACTATGAGGACATGGTGAAGGGTTTGGTGCCGACCTACGCTCCGTCCATGAAGATGGACATGGCGGCGGGGCGTAAGACGGAGGTGGAGGTGTTCGCGGGTACCATCATGCAATGGGGGGCCAAGTACGGCGTCCCTGTCCCTGTCAATACAAAGCTATTTGAGGTGGCGGTGTCCCTCGAGCGACGCTACGGGGCGGCGTAGAGAGCCTCGCACACTCCATGTAGGGGCAATGGAGAAACTATTAATAAACACATGCTTGCTGTTAAAAACATTGCAACAACAACAACTACAACAATACTTATATATTCAACCCACAGTACATTTTCTTCCTACAAAATGGTTGGAGAACTGGCTGCGAATCGTTAATTGTGCTGTATTTTCACACGTGTACAATAAATAAAAATAGAAAATATTATTTGGCCTTCACTATTCATTGTTAATGTATATTCAATGAAAAGAAAACATTCTTTCCCCCTTTTCATCGTTTTATTAATAACAAGAAAGGAAACGTTAATGTGTACTAGAATTGACAGTGCGCCACTCCTTCGCATATACACACATTAGCCAAATAAATCAAAAAGAAAGAAGCTGAAAAGTTCAGCAATTCATACCAATCGATTAGAATAGAGAGAGATGGCCTCGGAGACATCCGCCGTGTTGGTGGCGGTCCGTGTGCGTCCCTTCAACGCCAAAGAAGACCCCCTCACCTGTACAATACGCATTCCCGATGACAAGACGATCACCGTCGTCGACACCCCAACTTTACTAGGGGAGACGAGCAGCGCCACCGACACCAACACCTCCAACCGCCGTGACATCGAGAAGGACGGCCCCGTCGTCCATCACTACACTTTTGATCGCATTTTGTGGTCTGTACCAGAGAAGGTGCTTCCGATCAACGCCGCCCTCCTTCACAAAAACGATAAGAAGCCGCTCTCCGCCAACCCAAAGGTGATGCAAGCGCTGCAGCAGTACACCTCGCACTTCCCCTGCTTCAACCAGTCCCTCCCGGTCAGCGAGAATCAAGAGATGGTGTACAACTTTATAGGTCCCAAAATGACAGACGCGGTGATGAACGGCTTCAACGCTTGTTTGTTTGCCTATGGACAGACGGGGAGCGGGAAGAGTTATAGTATGATTGGCACCCTGGATGGGAAGGGGAACGCGGCGGGGAGCGCCAAGCTGACCCCGCAGGCCTCCACGATGACGTCCATCTCCGAGAGCAGCAAGGGACGGCAGGGCGCTGGGGTGAAGACGGTGACCATCACAGAAGAAATGGGTATTATGCCCCGTCTCGCCAGCAGTCTGTTTGATCTCATGCAGGCGGAGCGGGAGAAGGACGAAAGCGTGTCGTTTACCGTAGAGGCTTGTTTCTTTGAGATTTACTGTGAAAAGGTGCGGGACTTGTTAGGGAATATGAGCGGGGGAAATGCCGCCAACACCAGCAGCACCGCCCTTCGCATCCGGCAGCACCCCAGTCGCGGGCCTTACGTAGAGAACCTCTCCCACATCAAGGTAAAGAGCGCGTCACAGGTGGTGCACTGCTTGTTACACGGGCTCAAGGAAAGAGCCACCGCAGAGACACTTATGAATGAGCACAGTAGTCGCAGTCATGCCATCATGCAGCTGCACGTTACTAAAGTATCGATCGTCACGGAGGACAATGGGGTCATGACCAAGACGCGAAACGCAAAGGTGAATATGGTGGACTTGGCGGGTAGTGAGCGTGTGACGCAGTCCGGGGTGACCGGCGATCGCTTCGAGGAGGCTAAAAATATCAATCTGTCTCTCTCCACTTTAGGGCGTGTGATCCAACAGCTCTCGGAGAAACAACAAGGCAAGAATGTCATCCCCTCCTATCGTGATAGTGTGCTCACCTGGCTCCTCTCCGACTCCCTCGGTGGCAACAGTAAAACCATCATGCTGGCTACTGTCGCCCCGAGCTCGTACTGCTACCTACAGACCTTAAATACCCTTCGGTTCGCGGGTGTGGCAAAGAAGGTGATTAATGTTGCGACTGTTAATGAGGATCAACACTTTCAAAAGCTGATTGCGGACCTTCGGCAGCAAATCGTGCGACTCACCCTTCAGATAGAAAGCGGAAAGGCCTCCGAGTCCTATAGAGAAGAGGTACGACAGCTAAAAGAGGAGAAGGAGGAGTTACAGTCAGAGAATGACCAACTGAAGCTCAAAGTCGTCAAGGTGGTCGATGACAGTACGGTTGCCGCTCTGCGCAAACGGGTGGAGGAACTGGAAGTAAGCAATGAGCTCCTTCAAAAGGAAAAGTTCTCCCTTCAACAGCGTCTCCTGTCCTCCACCACCCAACTCCGGGAGGAACTGGCGGACAAGAGGGCTGATCTGCTCAAGATGCAGGACCAACTGACGACCAAGGACACCGCACTGGGGGAGTGGGCGATGAAGTACAAGGCGCTGGATCAACAATTACAGCTCAAGACAGCCGCCCTCGCCGCCGCGGAGACCAGGGCGACGACAGGTGGGGGCGGGGCAGGCTCCTCCCCCCCTCCCGTCGTGGCGGGCGCGAAGGACAGTGAGACGGGGGCGCTGCGCAAGAAAATATCCCAACTGACGACCGAATTAGGCGAGTCGAAGCGGTCCCAGCAGGAGGCACAGGATCAGCTCAAGTCTACGAGGGACCAGCTGGACGACTACAAGACACGGTATGAGGAGAATAGACTGCAACTGAACCGTCTGCATGAGCGGATGGAAAACACCCTAGGACTGCTGGAGACCACACAGTGCCAGCTCGCTGCGGTGAAGAGTGAGGCGGGGGCAGAGTCGGGGCGCGCCGCCGCTCTGCAGGAGGGTCTTATGAACGCGCAGCTGGATCAAATACGCGACGACTACTTGACGGAGAAACAGGCCAATGTGCAACTGTTGCTCAAGGTGAGTAATTTGGAACAAGAACGGTCCCAGATGAAGAGTGAGTTCGCGAGTCGCCAAGAGGATATTTTTGAGCTTGAGCAGCTGCTGATGGAGGAGACCGAGAACAGCGAACGGTACTACCTCCGTCTCCGCTATCAACGCACCCTGTGCGACATCCAGCAGCACTTGACTCGTCGAATCGCGGGGAGCGCCATGGGCAAGAATGAGCCCCGCAACCGCAACAGCTCCTACTCCGCCCAACCCTCCCCCGTTTCCGCCTTCCCCAGTCCCCGCAACGATATGCTGAACACGTCTCTCTCCCTGTCTCACGCCCCCCTCGACCCCTTGGCCCAGTCCATGTCGCAGCAGCACACCTGGGAGCTGATGTACGCGCAGCTGGAGTACGAGTGCCTCTGCGATGAGGCCCAGTCCAGAGCGCTCATAGAACAAGAATATATGGTGAGCACGATGCGACTGCTCGTGAAAAAGACGAAGCTCAAGGAAACCGAACTGCAACAGTTACATGAGCGGCACACGGAGCTCCAGGAGAAGGTGGGCATACTAGAAGAGGAGGCCCAGTACTACAAGAAAAAGTACAAGGATATGGACGAGCAGTTTGCCGAGACGGGAGAGCGGCTGGCGATGGTGCAGGCCGAGTGTGAGGAGCGGGAGATGGAGCAGCTGCGCCTCACCCGCAAGGTCCGCTCCCTAGAGGAATCGAATGGCGAGTTGGAGCGGAATAGAGACACGCTGGTAGAAAAGGTGGCGGAGCTGGTGGACTCCAACGAGGCGCTCAAGCAGCGGTGCACGGAGGCGGAGCAATTGGTTAACGATGCCCAAAGTTACTTTAACCAAGGCAGCCCAACGAGCAAAAGCACTCACAGTGGAGAGGAAGAAGGGGCTACCACCGCCACTACACGACCATCTGAAAAAATACGCAATGTCATTGAGCAGTCTACCTTGTCGATCAAGGAAAAGGAGCTCAAGACAGCACAGGAGGACATTCAGCGACTCACCCAGCAGTGCGACGCCTATCGCGCGGAGATTGGAGAGCTGCGGGCGGAGGCGGACAAGGGCAACAGCGCCGTCCTCGACAACCGGGAACAGCTCCGACGGGAGCTGGAGCAGTATCAAAAGCAGAAACAGGCGCTGGAGACCTCCAAGGCGCAGCTATCCCAACTCATGGACTCCACCGTGAAGGACTATGAGAAGCGCGTGGTGCAGCAGCAGGACATGATCAACACTCTGAGAAAGGCCCTGGATGAGGAGACCGGCATGGCCGACGCCTGCCGTGCCAGCGCCCAACGCGCCGAAGCGGAACGTCTTGCCGTCGAGGAGGAAATGCTGGCCATGAAGGAAAGCAATGAGGACCTCAAAAGGGCGCAGCGAGACGCCGAGGCTAAAATACTTCGCCTGCAAAAGGAGCTCGATGACCTTCGGGTGCAGTACAACATATTTGAGAAGCAGCTGATGGAGCTGAAGGTGCGGGAGCCGGAGCTCTACCTGGTCATTGAGCGTGGTGCGGAGGAGGATGGCTCGGCCTGGTTGGACAAGGCCCGCCGCGAAAAGGCCAGCATGGAAAAACAAAAAATGGAGGCGAGAAGGCTCAATGCGGAGCTCCTCGAGCACGTCCGCCGGCGCAACTCGCACCTCCGAGAGGTCCAACAGCAAATCCAAGACGTGTCTCTCTCCATCACCCCCGGCGTGACACCGATTAACGATTCGCTTTACGATGCCTCGGCGCTGGAGGAGTACAATTTACTCGTGAGTGCCCGCAACCAGCATGGGCAGTCTATTTCCCCCGTGGTGATGACGCCCAGTAATCAGCTAGGGGACCCCAGCCGACAGAGCTCAATGCCCGCCGCTTTCGGTGATGATCTCTCCCTTCCAAGCTCTCTTCAGATCTCTAACGTGAACAGTCCTACCGTGAATTCAAAGAGGCCATAGAGAAAGGGATGAGCCTTTTTTATTATGACTTTCAGTTACGTGTCTCTTTTGTATTTTATTCAACCGATTGTTTTTGTTTTGTTTTAATACATCCCCGCATAGAAGTGTAGAAATAGAATTCAAAAAATTTGAAATCAAAACATGTACTTTATATTACTGAAAGAATGTGTGTGTATGTGTGAAAAAAATTGGCCGCTGCGAAAATGTGGTTGTATTCCCCTCACCTCTTCTATGCTGCAGAAAAATGCATCTCTCCTTTTTTCCCCCTCCTTCTCATTTGCCGTGTTTATCAGCGCTCTTCCTCAGCGTATATGAAACATAGTCACAACCAAAATTAGTTCATTGAACCGTTTTTAAAAGAAAATATAAACTAAAAAATGTTTCAACTAGTTAGTGTGCTGTTATTTGCCCTAGATGTCGTGAAGGGCCCTTATATTCACTCGTGCGCCCCAAAAGCAGCGACCCAGCGCATGAACCGACACTTCCAGGACGCCACCACCACCGGGGGCGAAGGAGGGCTCCCCAAGTGCTCCTCCTCTCGAGGGGCCTTCGACAGCGGGAGAGGGGAGCCCACCTCTCCCTCCTCTAGGTTTCGCACCACCCACACCTCCAACAATAGTATTCTACACTCCGAGGCTGAACTACGGGAGCAGTTCCTCTCTCACCGCCACGAGAAAGGACGCCCTGATGGCGACGGGGTAGAAAGCAGCGGGGGCCGTCAGGAAAGCGGAAAGGCGGGTAGTGGGGGCGCCATCTCGGGTCGGTATAACAATGTTCTAGTTCCTCGAGGGGAGTTCTGCCGTCGGGTGCTGTGGCTCTACAACGCGGAAAGCGGTTTGCTGCTGCTGTACTACCCTGAGGATATTGCGGGGGAGCAGTACGCGAGGAAGAACCTGCGGTATAGCATTTGTTTTGTCTGTGAGGTCTCCGACACCATGACCACGGTGGATGAACAATTCATACGGCACTTTATTCAGCCGTACAGCACCCTGCTCACCGTCGTCGCGGAGGAGCTAAGAGATGCGGAGGAGCGGTACGGATATATGAGCCAGGGTCTACAAAACACGGAGGAAACCGAAAAGCACCGGTCGCGGTCGGAAGGGGAGGTGGAGGGAGCGGGGCAGTCTAGCGGAAGTGAGTTTAGTCCTTATCTTCCGTTGCGGAAGCACCTCAACTACTTTGTGACGCCCCCCCGGGGCCCCAAGTGGACCTCCCTCGATGAGTTCTTCGCCTCTCTCTATGAATGTCTGGTCTACCCCTCCAGCGCCAACCGCAACATGAACAAGCCTTTTCGACTGCATCTCTCCGACACCATCTCTTTCTACGTAAAACTTATGGCACCACTGCAACCGCTAACGTACCTCAATATGGACGCCGTGCCGGTCAGCATTACCGCCGCGGATATGCAGACCAACATTTTTCAGAGGGAAGAAGAGGAGGAAGAGGGTCGTCACCCGTCCACCTCCATCGGCCACAACAGCAACACCTACGTCACGGACTCCATGGACGTGGTGATTCAAGCCATTCTCAAACTCATCGACAACAAAAAGCATCGTACGGTGGCGGATATCTGTTTTGCGCTGGCCTTTCACACCACCGTCACACTGGAAGAGGTGTATCAGGCGGCCGCGGAGTTCTATAGCCGCTCCGTCGGTGCGGTAGGTCCTCGCCGAGCCCACGAGCTCCCCGCTACCCCTCCCTCTCAGTGGAAGGAAAAGGCGGTCGACGGCTCCCCTGTCGAGGGGCGTCACTTCCACCTGGAGGGAGATGGCAGAGGCATACTGAGGCCGAGTAAAAATATCGGCGTCCCTGCCGGTCAGGGCAACTCTCACAGTTATGAAGATCACCACGACGACCCCGCCGCTAAGGGTAGCTTCCCTGTTACGCCGCACATGCTGGGTAACTCTTATTCCGCGCAGGGCTTTGGACACGCCTCTAGTAAGGGAGGCCAGAGCACCTCGATTCTAGTTCAATTGCAGCCGCTCTCCCACACCCCATTCCTCAACTTTTCCTCCTACCGCAACGACGAGGACGGTGGTATGATGCTCTCTGATGACAAAAGCGTTCATACGGCGGCCTCCAACAGGCACCACGTCCGCATCACCTTGACCAACGAAAGGGGCCTGCTGCTCTTCACGCTTCTCCCCAATCCCCACGACCCCCCTTACCCCAGTTCCACGCAGAGCGGCAGTAGCAGTCTCCGCAGCCCCATCGGCCCTTCCTCCCACCGCTCTCAGCCTCCCGATACGGTGAACGACGTCCACATCCCCGCCGACTTCACCGTCTCCATTGACCTGCCCTCTCTCTGGGAGGAGCTGCTCACCACCCTCACCGAGGCCCTTCAGCACCTTTCCATGAGTCAGCTCGTCCGCATCTTCCCGCACAAAAGTAAAGTCTTTTTCTTTCACTGTCAACAAGCAAAGTACCACACCACCACAAAGTTTAGAGAAGAGATTCTGATGGACCGCCACCACAGCGCGCGAAAAGTGCTCGGGGGATACCTCTGGCGGGAGTGGGAGAGGGAGAAGCGGCGCAAGCGGTGCGGTCGATGCCGGGCCACACTGGAGAGCCTACAGTCCGGGTCCCCTTGCACGGCAAGGAAAAACACGTCGGTGTACATGACGGAGGAGCGAAAAGGGGAGAACGCGATGCCTTATCTTATCAAGGAGGTGGAGGAGGAAGAAGAGGGGATGTACTTTTGTCTGCACTACCACACCGTACAAGAGAGCGCCCATCGTCTCTCCCTCTACCTCCACTCCAATCGGCGCAATGAGGACGGTCGGGTGGTGGAGTGGCAGCGCGCCGCCCGTGAGGCCCGCCGCTCCCTCTGCCACCCCCTTCTGGGCTACTCCTACGGCGACAGGGACAGCAGCAGCGAGGAGGAGGAGGAAGACTGTGAGGCGTGCCCGTCCGAGGGGGGAGACTCCACCCGCACCGGCACCCCCGCCGGCTGGGAGGGAGAGAGCCCGAGGGAGGGGGAAACACGAGAGGGCGGGCGGCCCGCCAAACCCTCCGAGGAGGAGGTGGAGCGGGTAGTGTCGACCGCCCTCTGCATCCTCTCCAAGTTCACCAACAGTTCCCTCGCCGCGGTCCGGGAGGAGATGCGGCAGTGCCGCCACTACGACAGCTCCCCTCTGACGTGGACCAGCCATATGTACCTCACCCTGCTGCAGATTGGTCTGCTCAACGACTGGCTGGAGGAGAGCCTTTGATCAGGGTAGGGAGAGAGTCCCCCTCAACACTATTACACACCTCATTTCTTTGTTGTTTTAGGGAGTATATTCAAAAAAAAAAAAATGTTGTTGTTGTTATTGTTGTGCCATCATTCTCTTTGTGATGTTTCACAATTTTTCTTTCTTTTTCCCCTCTCCACATAAAGTTCCTTTCTATTATCATGGATTCCTTTGAGATTGACTGGCTGCTCGTTGGAGTGGGCGCTGTACTGGTACTCGCCTTCTTCTTTGCCAGACACATGTCGTTAAAAATGAGAGCTTTGGATGAAGAAAAATTCAAAGAACAACAACGTCTCACACAGATGGCGGTGGATCTCGGAAATCCTTTCTCTTCCGACACCGAAAAGCGCACCGTCCCGTCTCGGCGACAAAAACAAGAGTAAACAACGACGCCGTATTGCAACGAAAACGATTTAACATTATTTTTACTTTTTTAGATTTTCTCTCCCGTGTTGCCTTTTGACTTCTGCTATTATTATAAAGTCAACAAGCGCAATTTTCTTTTTTTACAAAAATGATATCGATATTTTTATTTGTCTCTAAAAAAAAAAAAAAAATGCCCCCACACTTATTGTCTTGTCGTTTATAAACATCACCGGAAATGCACTAAACGAATGAACAAACAAAAAGGCCAAACTTCGTATTTCCTCTTCCTTTTCAATCTAAAATAGTTTCACAAAGAAAAAGGTATACTTCATTACTCTCATTCAAAAATGGAGATAGATTGGCTTCTTGTAGGAGTGCTAGGCATCGTTGTGCTCAGCTTTGTCTTTGCCAAGTGGTACGCCGACAAGCACGGGCTCAACCGCGGCGAGGAGTTCGAGGCGCAGCGCCACCTCGCCCGACAGGTGCTGGGATACACCTCCGCTTATGAAGAGTATAAACCCAAGAAAAAGGAACAGCCCGCGGCAGAGGAGCCCAAGGCCGTGACGGATGGCAGCGGCGCCCGCCCCCGCCGAGGCCGCAAAGAGGACTAACAAGGAGGAGTGGGTGTTCTGGTAACAGTGACTAAAGAGAGAGACCCCGAACTTTTTATTTATTTTCTGATTAACGAATAATTCATTTTTTTCATCGCTCAAAAAAAAAAAAAAGAGGTACTGTGATGAAATGAAATGAAGCATAAAAACACATTTGTTTCTCCCGTTTTTCGCAGAAACTCTGTATAACTGTAAACATATTTCCCTCTGTTCCCTTTATTTATGTTTAAAAAGTTTTAAGTGATTACTTTTTAGTTTTTTTTTAGTTTTCTTAGTTACTTCCCCTTTACGTGCTTACCAAAAGATGGACTACTCCATGTTTTCCACCTCTCCAGGCGTCACCGCCAACTACGGAGTCAATAGCGCCAACAGCAACGGTAGCAACGGCGGCCACACCGCTGGCGGAGGGAGCAACCCCAACGCGAACTCCCTCGGTGGAGGGGGCGGCATGATGGGAGGCACCGGGACCCCTAATCCTAATATGAACCTCTTCGGTACCGGGGACCCTAGCATGACGCCGTACGGCATGACAAGGCAGGGAGGGCCGGGGATGATGGGGGGGCGGACGATGGGCGGGACGAACCCCTCCGCGGGGGCCCACCACACCATCTTCTCCACCACCCCCCAGCCTGGGGGTCAGCTAGGCGCCTTTGGGAACCTTTACATGGGGACCAACTACAACTTAGAGCTCAACCCTAGCGCCCAGATCGGCAACCCCAACAGCGCCACCGCCAACAACCTCTTTGACCAGCAGACCTTGGCCCCCTTCGCACAGACGCTTAGTTTCCTGCAGGACATCAACGAGAACAAGCACATGGTCAACTGGAGAGAGCTGATGGATGTGACGCACCCCGAGGAATCGGCCAAGAATCTGCAGGAGGCGGTCGCCAAGTCCAACACGGACCGCGCGACGGCGGCGACGGCAATCGCTGGGGTGGTACGTCACCCCGCGGACCTTAGTGTCGTGGCGCTGCTCGAGGAGGATCTGCAAAAGCTGGTCCGCAACGCGGTGCTGCAGGACCTGCTCGACCAGCTCACCAACCCCAGCGCCTACCCCATGGCGACCGCGGCGGAGATGTTAGCGGAGATGTCCCGACTGGGTCTCGTGCGGCTGCCCGGTGTGGTGGCCGTGGTAGACCAGCTCCTCTCCGACCCCGAGAAGCGACGGGCGGGTATCTTTGTCTTAGGCCGTGTCGCGGAGCAGAACAAAGGCAGCGAGGCCTTCATCAAGGCGTTTCAGGAGAAGCCCAATATCCAACAGGCCATCTTGAATCTCTACAAGGACCCCGACTTTGAGTGCGATGTGGTCACCATCACCCGCCTGCTGGCCGGTGACCAAGCCCTCCAGACCGCCGTCGCCCTCCGCCCCTCGGTGTTGATCCCCTATAGTGCCCCCACCACCGCCCAACACTACTCCCGCCGCCGCGATGAGCTCATCACCGTGCGGGCCGACGGGACGGTGGGGTGCTACGGCGCCCCCAACGCGGCGGGCGAGGTGCCCCCCAAGTGCACCCTAGACCTCGCCGGCAACTTCACCCCCATCGGTGTGGCCGGCCCCCGCGGCAGTCAGTACCTGGCCGTCGCCGGTCTCCCCACCACCGAGGCCGCCACCCCCTTCGTGGAGGCCCGCAAGAAGGTGGAGGGTAGCAAGGCCACCAACGCCGTCCCTGTGGTGCAGTTATTAGCCCCCACCGAGAGCGGCTGGTCCCTCGGTGGCCTCGTCGCCCGACCCGCCGGCGTCGTCCCCACCGCCATCACCGCTCTCTCTAGCAACACCGTGAGTCTCGCCGAGTCCCACGCGACGCACGACCTGACGCTCATCGACCCCATCCACGCCACCGCCGTCGGCACCGTCAGCGCCGCGCACAGCGACCACATCACCGTACTCACCGCCTGCGAGAGCGAGTCCGCCTTCGTCTCTGGTAGTCGCGACAAGATAGTAAAACTGTGGGACAGCCGCAAGTCGGGGGCCGCCAGCGCGGTCGCCACCTTGAGCAGCCCCGCCCACGCCGACACCATCAGCGCCATTGAGAGCTTCAAGAACTACATCATGACCAGCTCCCTCGACGGTAGCATGTTGGTCTGGGATGCCCGCAAGTTGGAGAAGCCCGTCGCCAACCGCTCCTTCAGTAGCCCCGTCCTCAGCCTCTGCACCCTGGAGGAGCGCCGCATCGCCGTGGCCACCGCCCGCTGCCTCTACCTCCTTTCCTTAGAGTCCCTCGGCTCCATCGACGCCACCCCGAACGTCTGTTATACCTCTCTCTGTGCTACCGAGAGTGGTATGGCCGTCTTCGCGCTGTGTGACGCGGGGGTGCAGGTACTAGGGCTCCGCCAGCGACCACCCCAGCCCTCGGCGTAACTACTGAAAACGAATTTTATATATATACATATAATAGGACTCTCTCTTTTTTTTTTTCCACCCTCGTTTTCTTTTCTTTTGTATGTGGACCTTCTTCTTCTATCTGACTGTCTAGTGATTTTACTTTTTATTCTTTTTACTATCCACATCATTAATAAAAATGAGAGGTCGATTCCATTGTTTTTTTGCCGTTTTCGTTTTTTTCACTTTCTCTCTTTTTTTGTGTGCGTGTGTTCAATCTCATTATGAGTACCTCTACTTTAAAGGGTTGTCACTAGGGAAGCAAAAAAAAAAAACGAAGAAAACAAAACACGAAAATTGCAAAAACAGTACCCACATAAAAAACAAAAAGAAAAAGTGAAGACATCATTAAAAGAAAATAAATAAATAAAGAAATAAAATATATAGAAAAAGGCAATAATGAACAACAATATATATAAAAATAAAAAATGCACAAGACTTTTAAATGAAAAACACGCAACTGTTTTTCAACCCTTGGTTTACAAACTGCAAAAATGATGCTGTTCCTCTTGCTCTACCCTTTCCATTTAACTACTGCTACTTTTTTTTGTTTTTCTTCCTATCACATAGAATTAGGAGTATATACAAATATAATTAGAAAATAGTGGTCCGACATGTTTAGGGCTCGTCGTCTCACCACAGCGCCCTCGGCGTGCCTCCTCTCCTCTCTTCGGTGTTACACTCCCATCTACCACAGTGAGCCTAGCAACCGCCTGCAGTCCCTCCTCCGGGCGGACGAGGCCAACACGCTGTGGGTGGAGTCCCCTCCCGTGCCCTCCGTCGCGGCCGGCCTCAAGGCGTGGCTGCGTATGGGCAACGACCCCGTCCTCCATACCGCCCTCCCCGCCCCCGCCGGCGACTCCCCTTTCCGCTACATCGAAGACTACATCGGCACCAACTTGGTGACCGGTACGCCAGAGCAGGTGGCAGAGGGGATCGCGCTGTGGAACAGTTTCTTTTCCATCAAGTATGCGGGGAATCTGAGGCAGTCTCGCCGTACCTCCGCCAACTACATTGGCCCCGTCAACGCGCCTTTGGCCTTCACCGATGAGGCGGACCAACCGGGGACCAAGTGGGGGAAGGACACCGTCTTTGGTGAGGTCAGTTACCTGTTAGAGAGGCGGGCAAAGGAGAAGGTGGGCAATCTGCTAGACCTGGAGAAGGTGGTCTACACCAAGCTCGCCCCAGAGCAGTTTTTGAGCCTGTTTGAGGCTTTTCTGCCGCAGACCCAGACCCGTATTCCTCTCCCCGCCCCGTCGGTGTGGTTCTATGAGGGAGACGCCAAGAAGCTGTGGGTGGAAACTTACGTCCCTCTGGCCCATGCCGCCCACACGTTTTTCGCCGACGTCCTGGCCCCCGAGGTCAAAAAGAGTAACGACGGCGGCAAAGCCATTCTGGAAAAAATGGCAGCGACCTACGCTGAGATCGCGGACGTGCTAGGGAAGCGGGCGGAGCGGCAAGTGAAGGCGGGGATCCGACCGGACTGGCGGAAGGCCAGCAAGGCGGAAAAGTTGGCGTGGACGGAATTGGAGATGGATCTGGAGCGTCGCGCGATGTTGAACGGTGTATTCGACCCCGAGAACGAAAAGGACACCACGGACGAGTGGAAGAAGGAAAATGAAGCCATCAACGCGATTCTGGAAAAGAAGGCAGGAGGTCTGCCGTTTACCTTTAAAGATTTCTGGACCCACACCTTCCGCCGGGAGGCTATGGAGACGCAGCACATCTTGGAGGAGGAACGACTACGTCAGCTGGGCGCCGCCGCCCGCAGCCGACTATACGATGAAACCCCCTTAAACGTCATTGTCAAGGACATGGCCGAGGTGATCGCCAAAGGCCAGCTAGACCTACGCGCCGCGGTTTTCCGTCCCCACTACAACGATACCTTTAGCAAGTTGGAGTACGTTAAATTCGGTGGTAGCTCCATTGTGCAGCACACCCGCACCGCCAGTCGCGAGCTTCTCTTTCACTACCTCTCCACCCCCCGCGAGGTCGCCGCCGCTGCCAAGCTGTATTACGCCACCAAGCCCATGAGCAGTGCCATCGACTACACCTCTCCCTACACCCACCGCAAGACGCTGGTGGCCCTCTGTGCGCAGTACGGCCTCGACCTTCTCTACGCCCGTCACTACCCCACCCTGACGAGCTCCCGCCACATAGCCGACGCGGAGGACCTGATCCGTCGCGTCCAACAGAGCGTCACCGCCCCCTATGGTGTGGCGCGTCGTGCCCGGCAGCGCAAGGCGCAGTCCGGATACCAACGACTCCTGCAGCCCATCACCGAGGTCTTTGTGAGCCGCATCCCTTCGGAGCTGCTGGAGACCGGTGCGGAGGAGGAGAAGATCACCGCCACCTCTCTGCAGAGAGCCGCCGCCATCAAGGAGCCCGTCACCACCTGGCCCCTCGGCACCCGACAGGCCGTGCACTACCACTGGAGCGGTCCTGTGGTGGACAGCCTTCGCCGAGTCCTGCAGGCGGGCCCCCTCACCGCGGAGAGAGCGCTAGAGCTCCGCCGGCTGCAATCAGGGTGCCGCCTGGAGATTTCCCTCTGGAAAAAGGTAGACCCCGCTGCCGCCAAGGAGAAGCTCGCAGCGGCGGAGAAGGAGGCGCAGTACGTGCAGTCCCAGCTCAAGAGTGTCCCCGGTTTGAGGGAGGTGGAACGGTATGCGAAGCAGTTCTACGAACGCCTCAGCCACGAGGCACCGAGCAAGGAGATGGAGAAGGAGGAGTGGACGTTTGCGGCCATGCTGGATGATAACGCATTAGTCAACTTGGAGAATGTATCCGAGGTCTTTCTTCCTTTCACGGATAGCAAAGGGGCCCCTCTTACAGCGGGAGAGTACAAGGTACGGGTTCGCGTCTACGACAGCGAGAGCGCGCGTGCCGCCAGCGCCAGCGAGGAGGACGCCATGATGGGCGATCCCTCGGTGTGCTCTGAGGCCTTCTCCGCCCCCATCCCCGTCGTGGACCCCATCCCCTCCCTCCTCCAGGGGTTCTTTCAGGGCACCAAGGTGGACGGTACGACCCGGGTGAAGGGGGAGGATCTGATGCCGCTGTGCACCGCGCTGCGGGAGGCGGGGATAGAGGTGCCGTGGCAACTAGAGTTCGAGGTGGGACAGCGTCTCAACGCGAAGGGGACCTTTTCACTAGACTACTTTCTTCAAGCACTCCGAGGGAACCAATTCCAGCGCTCTCTCGCCGAGCGGGGCATCACGGACGTGCAGCGACAGGTGGAGGCCAAGGTGCGAGCCCACTGGGCGCTCTCCCACCCCGGTGCCAACGAGGCGGAGTGGGCGGAGGCGCGGCGGGCCGTGCTCGATCACGCCCTCGACAAGGAGCGGGACTGGTGGATGGCGGACCCCATTCTGGAGGTCAAGGACCCCGTCACCGCGAGCGCCACCCACCGCTCCCTCAACCTAGTCAACTTCCCCTCTACGGTCCGGTATAGTCAGGAGGTGTGCGGCGTGCTCTCCGCGGAGGGGACCGCCACCGCCGGCCCTCAGACCCCGACCGGTTACGTCCACCCCGCCAACCCCGCCGCCCCCAGCAGCTCTCACCACCTCCACGCACAGGCCACCGTCGACGGCTCCGGGCAGGTGCACACGCTCGCCTTCGCCGGCTCCTCTGCCACCTCCAATACGCTGGACATGGCGACTGTTCTCAGTGTGGCTACCAAGGCGATCAACCAAGCAAAGCACCGCCACGCCTCCCTCAGCACCTTCAAGATCGGACCCATGGAGAAACAGTCTCAGGCTAGTCTCTTCTGCTCCGCGGATCAGACCGAGTTTGGTGGAAAGTACGCCCGCACGTATTGCTACGCTGTAGAGAAGGGGAAGGAGGAACTGGAGGAGCTGCTGGTGGAGGGCAAGGCGGCGATGGGGGCCAAGGATCTGGAGAAGGAACGGCTGTCGGAGAAGGAGGAGGTTGACCGCTTTGCCTCCACGACGCACCCCGAGCAGCGCAAGACTCAGTTCGTCCCCCGCGTGACCCTCTCCGGCCAGAATATCGAGGACCCCACCCCCGACCAGACCTCTGTCTACAACCGACAGTAATCATACTTCTTAACCCACACACACACAAATAATAATCAAACAACAAACAAACCAATTATAATATATATATTTTTGTAGGAATATCACATTTAAAAAACACTTTATATGAGAGAAAGCTAAAACATAAATGGAAAGTGTGATCTGCTGTCTTGGTCGAGCATGACTAATGTTTTACTTTTGTTGAATAGTCTCTTAAGTACCTCTTTTTGCCCTCTTTTTCCTCCATAAAACCAAACAAAAAAGAATAGTGAATACTCCTTCACATCCAATAATAACCACCATTCCCACCACACTAGCCAACCAGACATGTACTTTCGACAGTTATGGCAGAGCGGCGTGGAGGCCCAGCACACCGATGAACTCATCAACAACTCCTTTCGCTACTTCGCCCCCTACGCCGGCGCCGACCAACAGAGCGTCACCTTTATCCGGCAGTCCGAGTACAATGCGCAGACCACTCTCACCGTAGAGGACGGGGGCGACATTATGATTAGCGGGGCCCATGCGAGGGCGGGCATGGTCGCCTTCTCCTCCTACAACGAGGTCGTCTCTGACGCACTCCTACGTATTCCTATCGCCTCCTCCCTTCAGCTGTCTAAGGAGGAGGAGGAGAGGAGACGGAATGTGCCCAGTACGCCGTTCCCTCCCTCCGGGGCCCCTCTGCCTCGTTTTCACCTCATCGGGAGTGGAAACCGCATGCTGCACGGCCTCCCCCGAGTGCCCCGTCGGGTAGGAGGGGGGGAGTACGGTCACGTGGAGCTCGACGTGAACCTGCCCGGACTGGTGCATGGCGGTCGACACGCCCTGGGGTGCCGCGTAGGGCCAATGGCCTTTGCCGTCTCGGGCCAGCCCACCATTCTACCAGATATTCAGGTCGCACAGGAGACGGAGGGGGAGGGCCCAGCCCAGCGCTCCCTGCTCACGGAGGAACAACGGATCTGCCTCAACTACACCCTCGACGCTGCGGTGAGCTTCCCCGTGGGAGGGGGGAAAGTGGCCGGTAAGAACGGTACCGCCACGGCCCCATGGGTCGTGAACGTCGGGATCCGCCACCCCCTCGGCCCCGGTGATACCCTCGCGGCTATTTCCGTTGAAAACGATCGCCTCCCACGGCTGGCACGACAGTTTCTTCCCGGGGAGAACCGCAGCAACAACCTCACCGGACAGTCCTCGCTGATGGACCCCACCACCGGCGGCTACCAGCTCCCCCTCTTTGCCGAGACCGACGCCGAACTCACGCAGTTTGAGCCCGCTCCGAATCTATTCAAATTCCTATTGGTGCAAACCGTCGCCAGCCGTGCCTTCTCCAACGACGGCAGCATGTTAAACGACCTCGATATCACCGCGAGCAGCTCGTGGCAGCGGAGCAGTCGTCTGTTGGAGTCCACTGGTAAGTCCCTCGGCCAGCTCCCCACCTTAGTCGCCGCCCACGTCTCCCTCATGGAGGAGCAGGTTCAGTTCACCGCGGCCTCCATCTTCCACGACGGAGAGGCCGACGTGGAGGCGGCGGTGGCAGTGGACGTGACGCCACTCACGGGGTATAGCCGACCGACCCGACTGCAATTTGGGTGGAATAAAACGGGACAGTTAGCGATGGCGATTCATACGCTGTTTTACGGGGCGTTGCGCCTCACTTTAGGGGTACACGCGGTACCGGGGGAGGAGGTGCGGTACGGCCTCGAGGTCAAATTCTGAGAGACACGCATCCTTGTATAAAAATAAAATATAAGAAACTTATAGATTGTAACACACATTTATCCCTTTTATATCATAGAGGCCTATGGAGTGGTTTATAGTTGTGTGATTCTACTGTGTGGGGGAACGGTCCAAAATTCAAGGTTTTCATTGCGGTGTTTGGTTTACATTACTCTTCTCTCTCTCTCTCTTTCCTTCTCAGAATAGAATTAAAAAAAAAACTAATAGATCTTAACTAAAAAACAAACTCTAAAAAAATAAAAATGGCGAGCGATAAAAATTGGACGGTTCTTCTCCAAATGATCGTCTGTTGTGCCGGCATCTACCTGTGCTTTGGATACTGGTCCATCATTCAGGAGCGCATCGTCAAGAAGCCCTACACCCCCAAAGAGGGCAGTGGCGCCTCCGAGGCCATGTTCACCGATACCTTTACTATTGCCCTGTTCCAAACGGTGGCGGGTATGTTACTAGGTCTCATCTTGGTGAAGTTTTTCTCTCCCAAAAAGAAAACCACTTGTGTGACGTTGGCCGATAAGTCATCCGGTCTCCCTACCCGCTTCACCGCGCAAGATATTCAACAGCTGGCGGTGATGGGCTTCACCAACATCTTTGGCACTTGCTTTGGGTACGGCGCCATGCGTCGCATCCCATACCCTCTCTTCGTGTCGACCAAGATGAGCAAGATGGTACCGACGATGGTGATTGGTTTCGTCGTGCACGGCACCCGCTACCCCGCGGCGAAGGTGATGTCCT
The DNA here is from genome assembly GCA_000482185.1 of Angomonas desouzai. Classification (NCBI taxonomy): domain Eukaryota; phylum Euglenozoa; class Kinetoplastea; order Trypanosomatida; family Trypanosomatidae; genus Angomonas; species Angomonas desouzai. The sequence goes on along the minus strand of AUXL01000103.1, from coordinate 1,871 downwards.
GTCTCTGCATCACGGCCGGCGTGGTGGCCTTCTTTTTGCTAGACCCCAACACCTCCGCCAAAAAGACAGAGGGCAGTGGGGTGCTCTCCTCCTCCGTCATTGGGCTTATCCTGGTCCTTATTAACCTCATCATGGACGGCTTCACGCAGTCGACGCAGGATGAGCTGGTCCGCCGGAATCGGTGGAGTGGCAACCAGCTCATGGTGCTGGCGAACTTTTCCTCCTTTCTGTGGATGGTGGTGACACTGGGTCTGTTGGAGGTCCTCACCCCCCGCACGGTGGGTATCATTCTGGAGCCCTGGACCTGGATCGGCGTCCCGCAGGCGGCCATCACCGCCTTCATCTCCGAAAGCATCGCCTTTAACGAGCTGAGCAATACCATCGCCTTCTTTGGACAGTATCAGAGCATCCTGAAGGATGTCACCCTGCTGAGTGCGCTGAACGCGGCGGGGCAGTTTTTCATCTTCCGTGTGGTCTTCCTCTTTGGCTCTCTCACCGTCACCGCCATGACCGTCCTCCGCAAGATTGGCAGCGTCGTGCTCTCCATTGTGGTCTACGGCCATAAAGTGTCCCTCCCTCAGTGGGGGGCGTTGGGTTTGGTGTTCGTGGGGGTATTCCTTGAGGCCCAGTACAACATGCGCCACGCTGGTAAGAAGACCGCCGCCGCCACGCCCCCGGTGACGTCCGTCCTCACCCCCCGCACGGTCGCCCGCTCCCTCCCCCCTGCGACCCCTATTCCCCGTGTCCCCACCACTCCCCCGAAGGCAGCAGCGGCGCCCTCCGCGAGAGCCTCTCTCCGCCAATCCAAGTCCAAGTCCCCGGCAAAGGCATCTCCGAGGAGGTCCACTGTTAAATCTCCAGTAAAGACTACCTCAAAGTCTCCCGCAAAGACCGCCTCCAAGTCACCGGCGAAGGCCTCCCCGAGAAGACCCTCGGCCAAGGCGTCCCCAAGACCGTCCACCGGTGGACGCCGGAATGATCGGCTGCTGCGGATGGTGGAGGAGCTGAATAGCCAACGGGAAGATTTTGCGAGGGCACTGGACGCCAGCGACACCCCCGTCCTCACCCCCTACGTGCCTCCTGTTCCCATTTCGGAGCAGCGGGTCTCCCCCCGTCGAAGGTCTGTCAGCCGCGGCCGTTCCGCGAGCGTCAACTAACTCAGAGGGGAGATAGATTTTCTTGTGTAAATAGAGAAAAAACGTTAGAGATAGAAAAAAAAGGTAAAAAAAAAACATTTCATGCCAGCCCTTTCGTTGGTATCGTGGGCTTTTACTTCCTATGGAGCCCCCGCCATAGATTGTATCTCTTTTGACACTACTTTGAACCTAGAATCAACTAAACATTAATGAAAAACAAAACCGTGTAGCTTTGGTTAGTTAATGGACTGGACCATTTAGAAGAAGAAAAAAAGGACTTGTTTTTCTCCCCTTTTCCTCTCCATAGTAACTTGTAGAGACTAGGTGTGCAAGAATGAAATGAACACGACCCCCAGTGTTACCCCAAAGACCGGTCGCCCCTCCTTCGCCGAGCGCATACTTCAACTACAGCAGAGAGTGGCACTGAAGGAGCAAAAGAAAGAAGAGGAGACATCGGAGTTAAATCCTCTCGTTGTCTGTCCTTTCCACGCGGAGCACCGCATCCCCCTTGCCTCTCTCGTTACCCACATCGAGAGAAAGCACCGAAATGACGCTCTCTCTCTGGTCGACGATGCGCTGTATAGTGCCCAGTCGGGAGAGAGGCGGCAACGGTACTGGCAGCAACTGTACCTCTCTGAGGGGGAGCAGGACGTAGCGGAGCCAGTGGAGAAATTAGCGAAACTCGAACCCAACACCGCTAGGCGGGACGAGGAGAGGAAGAGGAATACAGTGTAT
>AUXL01000102.1:0-20513 GCA_000482185.1 Angomonas desouzai | reverse complement strand
GAAGTAGGGAAGAAATTAAGTGGGGAGCTGGAAGGGGAAAACGTGTGAAAAAGAATTAATTACCATTTTTTTTTTTTGTTGTTGTTGTATATTTTTACTTTTGAGATGTAGAATGCACACACCAATCACCATCTTCATCAGGAGACGGTTTCGATGGAGGAGAATCGCTCCCGCACCGACTCGCACGACCGCCATAGCGAACCAATAATGTACTCCATCGCATGGCAGAGCTCCTTGGTCGCGGCGAGACACTCAATGTGCTGCACCTCCCCTCCGTGCGACCCCATCAGAGGGACAATGTCGTTGGAGGTGAAGACGGTCATGACGTACTTGTGGAGGTCGCGGAGATCGACGTTGAACTTTTTGCGGGCCATCACGATGCCAGGGGCGCTGAACAGTACGGCGGGGACTTCGAGCTGACCGGCGAGAATCGCGGCCACCGCGCCACCGAGGGAGTGACCGGTGAGGACGACGTGCGCGGGGTGCACCGGCCTGGAGCCGACGTACACGAGGTGATTATAGGCGTCCGCGAAGAAGTCACGTTGGTAGTTGTTCTGCCGACAGTACCGAAGACTTTCATTGTGGCTGTGGGTGACGTCGTACCACGTCTCGCGGCGGGGGTCTCGGCGGTACCGCGCGGGGTCGGCGGTGGCGTTGCGGTAGTAGTTCGTGCTGAGGTCGTACACACTCTCCGTCGGCGGCAGGGAGACGAGCGGATGAGGTCCGCCACCAGCTCTGGTGGGATCACGCTGGCCCCGGGAATGATACTAGTGAGGACTTGGTAAAGGACAGTCTCAAAGAACATGTTGACGTCGATGAGAAAGTCGGTGAAGGAGGAGAGATCGGTGCCGCGGATGGAGATGACGGAGAGGTCGCGGGAGGCGCTGTAAAAGTCATAAAAGCCGTTCCAGCGGGTAGGGGCGTGGTTGGAGTCGCCGTGCTTGCACTGGGTGCCGTGGCGCTCCTGCAGGGCCCAGTCGGAGCCGAGGTGGCGGTTCAGAAAGTCGAGCAGGGTGAGGATCTCGTCCTTGTTGAAGAGGTAGGAGGCCGCGGAGAGGAGGGAGAGCTCAAAGACGGTGGTGTTGTAGTACTCCCTGACGCAGAGGTGGGGGTACAGGTCCCCGCGGATGAGACCGTCCCACTTGTTCTCTTTACGCCGTTTAGTTTGGCTTTTATCTTTCCCTTCTCCTTGCCCTCTTTGGGTTTCTGGTGCTGCTTGGAAATGAGGTCGAGGTGGACGACAATGTGGTCGAGGGTGAGGGTGCTGTAGTCCTCCGGCACCGAGACCCGCACCGGAAGCGGCCGGGTAATCGGGAAGGCCGCCTGGAGCACCATGCCGGCCACAATAATGCCAAAAACAATGAAAAAGGTCAATGTAATGCCACGCAGGATCACCCGCGCCGTCCGGAATTTCGACCCGCCGTGGTAACCAGGGCTCTGGAGGGAGAGCAGCTTGGGGACGGTGTAGGTGTAGAACTCTTTCGAATAAATAAAGTGTTTCGCATTGCCGTAGGGAATGACCTGCACCCGTCGCAGCTGCACCACCTTTTTCTCCGCGGGGTAAAAGATTTGCTTCTTTTTGAGGTCGATGGACATGTCCAGGCTGACGACATCCACGTGCTCGTGCTTTTGCTCGTAGGCGTACTCCAACATGATGCTAAGCGAGGGCGGGAGGATGTTGTTGTCCTCGTCGTACCATCGCACACACCCATGCACCGTCACATCAAACTCCCGTATGAGATCTATCGTCCTGGCAATGAGTAATGCGTTGATCGGCACCATCACCAGGCACGTCAGAAAGTGGTGACGAAAGTAGTAGAAGGAGTAGAGAAGAATGAGCTGGTAGGGGGCGAGGAGGAGGAGGAAGGGGGAGAGGGCATCGGGGTGGCGGGAGAGCCATTTGCACGGGCGAAAACAGCCCAGAGCCCCGAAGGTGACCGACAGTGCCGCGTAACCAAAGAGGTGGGGGACGTTGAGATACATTAACATGAGCACGAGAGAGGTGAAGCCGTAGAGGGCGCCTCGAAGGAACCCAAACAGTCCCGCAAACACAATGGCCAGCACGAATCCAATATACCGCATCAGATGGACATTCTTCTCCCACCAATTGTCCTCAATATACACAAAGAACTGATAACCGTCGAGGAAATCGTCGTCGTCGTACTCCTCGTCATCTTCCTCGGTGAAGGCGCTCCCGGGGCTGCCGGGGGTACATGGGGAGGTCAGTCCCTCGGAGAGGGGGCGGCGGGTGGCGATGGGTGTGGCACGCTCACTCGACACCTTGGAGGGGTCGGAGAGACTGTCCTCGCTGTTGGGGTGTCGGTCGTCCTTCTTCTGGCGGTGATGAGAAGAGTGATGGAATCGAGCGCGACGGGCAATCGCAGAGGCCAACTTCACCACCTTTTGCGGGGCGCCGTGGACGACGGTGAAGAACACAAACCCCACCTCTACCAAAATAATAGTCCACAGCGCATACGACAGCAGACTCGCCCCGCTGCTGGTCCAGGTGATGATGTAGTTGGTGTAGAGGGCGAGCTCGAGAAGAATAAAACACACCACAAACACAATCAAAAAGAAGGTGAAGCGGATCCTTGTCTTGGTCACAAACTGAAGGCGGGATTTCATCAGCGGATAGTCTTGATTCTGGTGTGTGAAGCTCGCGTCAATGAGCGCCTCTACGACGCAGTTCAGCGTCTTGTGGCCCACCGTCGCCACCGACAGCCCCAACGTTACAAAGGGAATAATCTTGAACCAAATGTCCCACAGTCCCCCCAATAACGTCCGGACACTACTGGTGGGGTAGGGGTTGCGCTCCATGGACTGCGTCACCGGCACCACCAGCACCCACACCACACGCTGCAGGGCGGCATGGGTGAGGGTGATCACGACAACTAAAAAAGGTAGAATATACATGGCGAACACCGCGCGGACAAACACCCCAGAGTACACCTGCACCTCGTCAGGGAGGTACATGGAGCGGAGGGTGGAGCGGGTCATGGTGTACCAGAGAAGAATATATCGTTTTACTTTGAGTAACTGAAGGGCCAAATACTGTCCGATTTCGCTCTGAATGACTTTTCGTTTAGAGGGAATGATCTCATTGCCTTGAAGAGGGGAAGCGGGCCCCATTTTTATTATGTTATTGTTTGTTTTTATTGTTATATTTGCTTTGTATTTAGTATATTTGGTTTTATATTTTTATATAGTGATGAAAATGCTCTAAACGGGTGAAATGAATAAATGAAAAAAAAAAAGAGCAGGAGTCAATGCAATAATGGACTCCTTTTAAAAATGAATAATTGTTAAAAAAAAAAAAAAGAATACTCACACCGAGATGTCACGATATAAATAAATCGACAATCGATAGTGATAGTAATCGGGAGGTAAAGAGGGATGTCACACTTGCAGGTTTACCAGTAGAAACCGCCACTTCGCCTTTTTAGTAAAAAGCTCAAAGCAATAAAAAAGAAACGAGATTTATCTATCTACTTTGCTTTTACTCTACTTTTTAGTGTGAAGAGAGAGAAAATGGGAAGGGAAAAGTAAAAAAGGTAAAAGTAAGATATTGATTTATTATTATTGTTTCATTTAATCAAACACGAAGGAACATTTTTTTTCTTATTTGTACTTCTCAATTTTAAGTTATTCGAAATAGACGTTATGAAAGGTTCTTTTTAATTTTAAGATTTTGATGTGGACTGTGAAAAATAAATAAATAAATGAATCACAATGAATGACGATAGCATGAACGTTTTGTTTGTTGTTATTGTTTATGAATTACATTTCGTTATTTTTTATTTTTTTGATTATTGTGAAATCAAATCTTGGAGGCTTCCATCAGCTTGGAAAACTGTTCCAGTACGATGCTTTGTATCTTCTTTTGATCCTCCTTCACGTGAACCGAGGGGTGCCACCGCAGTGCCTGCACCTGCGCCGAGAGAAGCCCAATCCGCTGCAGTCCGCTCTCTCCTCCACTTCGCGTCTTTGCCATCACCGCCTTGTTGGTCTCACTGACGTCATTGTACACGGTGTAGTACAACTGCTCCCCCGCCCTCTCCATCTTTATCATTTGAAGGTCAATGAGATTCTCAAAGTAGTGCTGTAGTGTTTCCTTGTTACCGGCGACAATGTACTCCAACAACCCTTCCTCCCCATAACACTGTTTGTAACTATTGAAGGTGGCGGCGACGACGGTTTTGGCGGGGAGTTGCTTTGGTCCGCTAAAGTTCTGGAAGAGCACCTCCACCGCGAGGAGGACGACGTAGAGGGCTTCAATGTGAGGGAACAGTAACTGAGAGGCAAAGTGGGTGAGACGGGTGACAGGGAGGACGACGCTCGACTCTACCCCTTCCTGCTTTCCTCCGCGGTACTCCTGCAGTACCACCCGCTCCTCCTCTCCCACCTCTCTTATGCGGTGCAGCACGCACGACATCCAGGAGTCAAAGCTGTAGGGACAGTGAGGGCTGTAGTTGGGGAACTCCTTGGCGAGTACCATCTGTAACCAGTGGCACGTGTTGTCTAGTACCTCTCGCTTCACCAGCGATACTCCCTTCCGCATCGGGGAGCCATCCCCCTCTTTGCCAATGAACCGGCCGTAGGCGTGCGCGACGACACTAATTAACGCCTCATCGATAAAGACATGAATGAGCTGATTGGTGCTGATATTCACGCCGACCCGAGGGACAATGTCGCCCGCGGGTTCATAGGCGATGCGGGGAAAGGGGCCGTCTTGGTGAAGACGGACGAACCGACGGAGACGCTTCACTCCCACCTCGACAATACGAGGCGCATCGGAGGAGACCACATCATCCTGCAGTCGGCCGTTTCTCTCGTGAATGCGCGCCTTCAACCACGCCACGTTCTGCTCCGCCGCGGACACCGTCAAGGAAAGGTTCTTTTTCCCGTTAGACTTCCCGTCGGGGGAGGTTTCATAAGGGCTAAGGCACTCCAGCGAGGCCGCGACGAGGGCGGAGGGGGAGATGACCACATTGCGCTGCAGCTCATAAATGATGCGCCAGCCCAGACGGGTGAGAAGGGCGGTGGGGGTGTTGGAGACCTTCTCCTTCCCTCCCGCCGGGAGAGAGAGAGGGGCACTGGTGGAGGGCACTTTGGGCTGAAAGGGCGCGGGACATTCGTCAATGTTGGTCGCTAACCGGCGGAGGGAGATGGTGTGGCCGATCTTGAGGTTCACACAGCCGTGGTTGTTGTTGCGCAGCGCCGCCCCCGCCTTGGCCATATTCTTCACATTCTCCGGGGGCTTCGGAACGCCTAGTAGTTCATTCGCGTAAAGCCCCATCTCCAACAACTCATCGTAGGAGAGCGACACACACACAAAGAGCACGTCGTCAATGTCGTTTTGCCCCTTTTCAAAAAAGGTGTCGGTGATGAATTTTAGAATGCCTAGTTTAGGGGACATGGTCTTGCCGGTGCGGCTGCGGGTCCCCTCAATGAAGAACTCAAGGGTCTGACGATGCAGGACGAGCTGTCGGACGTACTCCCGGAAGAGCAGACCGTACATGGGGTCGCCCCGAAAGGTACGACGCATAAAAAACGCCCCACACCCTCTCATCAGGTCCGCTAGCTTCCCCAATTTGAGAAAGTCCTCTCCGGCGACAATGTGTGTGTAAGGGAGACCGGTGGCGGTGAGGAAGTAACTCAGCAGTTGAAAGTCAACGTAACTGCGGTGGAGCGGGACGAGCACCACTTGCGTTCGTGGGATCTGAAACATACGGCGGAGGCGGAGATAGGCCTCATCTTCGGTGTTGATCTTGGAAAAGCAATTCCGTAGCAAAGATCGCACGAGAATACCCGCCGTGCGGAGGGATTGGTGACTAAGGGTATCGCCGATGCGCAACAGAATCCGCTTCGCCCGCTGCTCCACCTCCGTCAGCGATACGCCGTCCTTCTGCGAGAGGTTCACCATCGCTCGTCGCACGTTGGGCTGGGAGAGGATGGCGGCCAGACGGGAGGGCGTCATGCCGGGGTCATTGGGGTTCAGCGCTCCGTCGCACCGCATGCCGCACCGCAGCAGCCAGTCCCACAGACCGAGGGCGTAGCGGGAGCGGGAGGGGTGCGGAGGGGACTGCTCGTCGGTGAAGTCAAAGTCGTTAAAAAATAGCCGTCGGAGAGGAGGGAGACGCTGTAGCACGGTAAGCATGCGAGGAAGGGAGGGGGATGCTGTTTGGTTCGAGTTGGAAGAGGGATAGGTGCGCTCAAAGTACAGTACCATGGCACACTGGGCGACCAGACCCATGTACCGTTCATAATCTACGGTCGCCAGTGAGGTGCACTGCAGCACGGGGTTCCACTCATAGTGTTTGGTGACGCGCATCAACAGATGGGGGTAGTTCTTGGCGTTGAAGACGGTGGGGGGCGTATTAAGAGGCGTCTCCACGAACAAGGGAGCATGTGGGCTTCGGCGCTTGGACTTTCCATCTACGCTTTCGTAATCATTCAACGTGATTTGTTTCTCCTGACGCTTCATGTTGGCGTCAAATAGCTTAAACAACATTTTGAGCTGCTCCGCCGGATCGGCACTGTTGTTGTCATTCTTGTTATTACTATTATTATTATTATTGTTGCTGTTAGCTCGAAGGGTCTGCACGAGCTGGGCGCGGCGACGAGCAGCCAGTTTGTTTCTCGCACAGCTCGCGATGTCACTCTGAGAAAACCCAAACGACAGCATATCCGTCGGCGACAGGTCAAAGTATAAGTACGGTCGGCCAGAGATGAGACTCGCAAAGTTACTCTGAAAGGAAACCGGTGCGTTCTTTTCGTTCTCTGAGGAGGGCAAAGAAGACGCATTTAGCTCCTCAAACGCCGCCTTGAGGTGCGAGGCATATCGTCCATAGTACCCAACAATATACTCGGACACCATCCCCCAGACAAACCCGCCCTGCTGCGGGGAAACACTCACCGTCAGACTAGTGTGCTTGGCCTGCGTCTCCTTCTCGTAAAAAAAGTGCGTGAGGAGACCCGCCTGCATGGCGATATCCACCGGAGCGAAAGGCGCGCGGTCGCTCTGCCTGAGGTTGAGGTGCCCCGCCACCCCCATTAGTGTGGTGAGGCACAATTGAGAGAGGGTGTTGTAGACGCCGAGCTGGGGGTGGGTGTAGTAGAGAAGGGTAAGGGCGTAGTCGAGCGTGGGGCCGCAGAGCTCTCGGACCCATGTGTAGTGTACACGGAGCGACGCCGCCAGCAGCTTCTCCGACCACTGCTCCGCTTTGAGCACTCTCCTACACGATCGTCGGCGACCAAAATAAACGACTTGACAGTCTTATCGCCCGACGCCTTGAACCACTGCAAGCAGGCGGTCAACTTTTCATTGACGTAGTCGGTAACGGTGCCGGTCAGCACCAAGTCCGCGTTCAGCACCATCATGAACAAACCCGATGGGGGGAGGGACTCCCGGGAAGGGGCGATGTCGACCCGAGTAAGAAGGTCCGCCAGCTCGGTGGGACTCTCGGGGTAGATGCGGCCGTGGTAGTACTGACGTGGTAGCACTTTTTGTAGGGCGGGGGTTTTAGCGGCTTTCATCGTGGCACAGACCTCTTCCCAGTAGCGGGGGTCCACACCGGCGGCGTCGGGCCTGCAGTTGACCAGAGCGATGCGCTGCTCGGAGCGGAGGAGGGGGGAGATGGCGAGGGAGGCGGCGCAGAGGACGCCGTAGTCATTGTTGCCGTCCAGCAGCACAATCCGGTGGACCGCCTCACTTATTTTGATCATTTTGTTTTCTTTCCTATTACTTTTTTATTCTATAGTGAAAAAAAAAAAGAGAAAGAGACAACGCTATAAAAGAATAATACATTTCAAATAGGAAAAAACAAGTGGTTATAATCCCTTTTAGTAATAGGATACAAAATGTTGTTTTTTTTGTTTTGAGGAGATAATCAAAGGAAGGTGGGCTATGAGAACACATCCCACCAAATAATAATAATAAGAGGTGCAAAATACTTTAATGTACATGTTTATCCCTTTAATAGTGGTAGAGAACTTCTTTCTTAAAGTGTGGCTGAATCCACTTTAATCTTCTTCTCTCCTTTTTTTTTTTTTTCTTGCCACCATGAAAATAGAGGGGAGCGATGTATCACCCCTGCTTTTCTTTCTGATAGAAATATATATATATATAATAATACGTATCATACGGGATCCATTTACAATTGTATTGCGTTCAATAGGTTTGTTTTCGTTTTCGACGGATTTTTTAATTTTCATCGGCGTCTTCATTAGTCTTTCTTCTTATCCGGGTACTCCTTTCGTCCACCGAGGTGGATGGCGTGGCGGGCGGTCTCCCTGCTGTGCGTGTGATCCGAGGTGCTCCAGGGCCAACCACCGAACTCTGTCTTGGCGTAGTCGGCGAAGCAATCCATGATCTCCTCTCGCGTGTTCATGACAAAAGGACCGTGCTGCACGACGGGTTCGCCGATGGGTTTCCCCTGCATCATGACCAGAAGGGCGTCCTTCTCTGCCGCCTCAAGGGTGAGGGACTGGCCGGCGTCGACCAGGAAGCCGGTGCGCACCGCCAGCTCTTGTTCCTTGTCCTTCTCGCCCTGCACCTTTATCTTCTCACCACGTACAAAGTAGAAGGCGCGGTTCGCGGCGGAGCCACTCTCAGCGGCGGGTAAGGACACCTTGATGTTCTTTGGGATGTCCACCACCCACACGGCAACGTCACTGCCGGGCTCGCTGGCCCAGCTGTCCGGTGGTGGCGGCAGTGCCTGCACGCCTTGGATCTTACCGGCCGCAAGCGTCAGGTCCGCGCTTCCTTTTCCGTTGACATCCTTCAGCGCCACATGGGGGTGATCCTCGTTCCAGAACATGGTGAAGTAGGGGTCGCACATTTTGTTCTTTTTTGGCAAATTGAGCCAGATCTGAAACAGCTCCATCGGGTTCGGCTTGTCTTTGTGGAGAAGAGGAAACATCTCCGAGTGCTGAATCCCTTTACCAGCGGTCAGCCACTGTGTGTCACCCGCACCGTACCGCGCGGTGCAGCCCAGCGAGTCGGAGTGGTCCACCGTCCCCTGTCGCACCACCGTAATCGTCTCAAAGCCCCGATGCGGGTGAGAGGGGAACCCTGGCACCACTTCACCATGGTACATGGACCAGCCATCAATATAGGAGAAGTCGGACCCCATTTCCCGTCCGCGGAGAAGGGAGGGATCGGGGCCCATACCAGAGAGCTTTTCTTCCTCATCCTCGGCGGTGCGTTTCAGAGGGTTGGGGTTGGCGACGGGGTAGGTGTCGTCGTGGTGGACGCAGAACAGGAAAGGGTCAAAGCACTTGAAGGGCTGACGGCCCAGGTGAAAGGTCTCCTTTAGGAATTTAGCCATTTTTTTTTTGCTGAATTTTTCTACTGAAAAATAAAATAAAATAGTGTAAAAAAACTATAACTAGAAAGATTGAAGAGGGGGAAAAACGGAACTATAAAGTGCTTCATCATCTGAAGAAAATCTTCCAAGTTCACTACTGCTTCTCACACTAAAATAGAAAATGTAATATTTTATCCAGTTATGATCGATTTACCTTTTACCCTTTCTCTTCTTGCGGTTGCCACCAGCTAGCTCTTCATCGCTATCGGTTCCTTCCTTCTCATTCTTATCGTCGTCATTGTTTTGAGGGTCTACGTGCGCCTTGTTCTTCTTCTTGTTGCGTCTATTTCCCTTCTTCTTTGTCTTTCCGTCGTCGTCGCTGTCATCGGAGTCTTCGACCGCGGCACCGGGGATCAGATTGAGCTGCTCCAGCTCCGCCGCGAGGTCATTGTCAAGACCTCCCTTCTTTCTCCGGTTGGGGGCGGGAACATCATCTTCGTCATCATCGCTAGAGCTGTCATTTCCGCGTTTTCCCTTCTTCTTGCCCTTTTTGGCTTTCTTTCCCTTCTTCCCCTTTTCCGTTTCGTCGTCCTCTTTATGGGGAGCGGAGGAGCCGCTCTCTACGCTTCGGTTACCCCGGCCTGCCGCGGGAGCCTTCGGAGGGCGGGATACCTCGTCGTCGTCGTCGTCATTGTCATCGTTGTTGGTGTTTTTGTTCTCCATCAGGTGCAAGAGGTCTGCCTCCCCCTCTTCGTGGACGGCCGCTTCCACCACATGCACCGTGCTCCCCTCCGGCAGTTGCTTCTTCACAAACGTGTCGAGTTCCTTAAACAGATTTGGCTGCAAGTTGATAAGAAATGTCATTGAGCGTTTCTCTCCGGTGACCTCTTTCTTTTCCTCCACCACCGCCTCTTGGGCGGTACACCACTCCTCCAAGGCGGTAGCCACCGTTTCCATCTCCAGCTTCCCTAGGGGGGCGGTGACACGGACACGCATAGGAGCGCGTGCAATCGGGATGATTTGCTCTTCAATCAGTTGATGAATAAACTGCAGCGCTTGTTTCTTAGGCGGCTGGTCAATCTTTGCGCTGACACCGATGCTCTTCAACGCTTGCTCAATAACGGGGGCAGGAAAGGGCCTCTGTGTTTTTAGGTTAATACACTTTTGAGAAATAATGAGACAAATGTCCTTGAAGATCTCATCCACCTCGGCGACGCGTTCGTGCTGGGCCACCTGCAGGTCCCCGTGTTCCAGCATAAACTTGATCGCCTCCTGCTCCGTCGCGTCGTCGCCAAACACCTTTTTGATGTCTTTGTCTGGGGCCACCAGTCCCTTGGAGACGTTTGTGAAGACGCGGTCTACCTGAAGGACCTCATCGAGTCGGTCCTCCGTCCCCGCACGGTAGGAGATGACTTTATTCTTGTAGCACGCGATTTCTAATTTGACACCGTTTTTGCTGTAACGAATCACCGCAATATTGGTGTGGCGCCGCTGGGACAGCGGGTACTGCATTCTAGCGCTCATGGTTATAGATGTTTTTTTTCTTTTTGTGAGTAACTTGGTTTGGTTAGCTAAAGTTGAATTTCTTAACAAAATAGTCAAAAGAAGAGGGAAGAAAACTATATTCGTAACTATCAGTGTAAATTGATCCAATCGTTTTTGATTCGCAATCATTAAATTATTTCTGGACGTGAAAATCTTTTATTTCTTTTTTGCGACTCTAAAGTGTCATTTTGTATATGAAAAAAATGAAGTTTGTTATCCACAAAGGATTCTATAATGAAAAAGAGGGGAATTATTATCACAACAAAAAAGAAAAGTAGTTGTATGTGTTTCGATATCGATGGCCCCCCTCACGCACGACCAAACTTGCTCCTATACTGATTCAGCTTATCATCCTTGACCTTGACTAGTTCCTCCAGCTTAATCACCTTTTCACTGAGGATCCCCACCGTCTCGCGTAGTTCGACTATAATGCGGTCTTTTTCTAATAACAGCTCTTTCACCTCCTGCAGGTCGTGGAGGGCGCCGTCCTGGAGAACGTCCTCCTGGGTGGGTGACTGCGCGTGGAGGAGCGGGGGCCGGGGGCGGCGCGGGAGGCACTGCCTCGCTTCCCTACACCCCTTCCCTGAGGGTCCGCGTGCATCTTCTGCGGGAGGGTGGCGGGGGCCCCCCTACGCGTCTCCTCCTCCTCCTCCGCCTCCTCTAGTGCCTGACGGGTGGGGTAGTGCTCTACCAGCTCATCTCTACGGTTCTTGATGCTTAATATTTTGATGCGGAGGGCCCGCAGGAACCGCTCCACCGCCCCCGGCACGGCGGTGACAATGTACTCCACCTCTTCCGGGGGAACCTCAAAGTACAAGCGACGGAGCACTTTATTATTAAGGGTGTTCCAGTTGTCGATCTTCTTGGACTTTGACATGGCGGGGGCGTAGTTGTGGAGGTCGACGAGTTTGGGGAAAAAATATTTTATGATCTCCGCGACACAGCAACCGTCAGCGAAGTCTCTCGCGATGTTTCGCTTCGGACGGGAGAGAGGGACCTCGTCCACCCATAGGTAGAGCTCGTGGAGGTCTTCTTCGGTAAAGGGCACCACTGACATTTTTTCTTTTTTCTTTCTCTTTTCGTTTGCCTTCTAACTTTACTAAGAAGTTTGAATTAAGAGGAACAATATACTTCTGTGTTCTGGATTTCAATGTGCATACACACATAAAGTTAGAAAGTTAAAATAAAACAGAGTGCAGTACAAAATAACAAAACTTACAGTGATCATAAAAGAGTATTTTAATGGTACAATAGTGTAGAACAATGCGCAGTACTTGAACATACATACAAATGAAAGAAAAAAAAAAAGAGAGGACGATAGTAAAAACTGTAAGATACAACTGTTTCAGTTTAATGTCTCTATCTATTTATAAAAAATTCTAAGGCAGAGGAAATTTGATGAAGATCCTTTGCAAAGTTTTGGCACACCGCGGGGTCCGACACCGTCGTGACACCATTCGGCTTCTCCTCCCGCGGATATTTTCGATAACTCTTTGGTTCGTCATTTCGGTCGCTCACCGGAGAGGGCATTTTTGTATCATTGTTGTAATTCCGCTGAACATCCGTCTCCGCACTTTTGCTCGTTTCCCTTGACATGGGCGGAGGGGGAGCGGGATCCGTCTTTGGCTTCCTATTCTGATCTGGATTAAAGTATTCTTTCTTTTCACCATCGGTGTCACCGTCATCACTAAAACTAATAGGAGGAATCACAAACCCGTTCTGTCCCTTTCCATAGTTGGACTCGCTGAGCGGTCGGGGAGGGGGGGAGTGGACTGGTGCAGGGGGGTTGCCGGAGTGGCTGTCGTTCGCCTTTTCAGAAGGACTCTTTCTTCTTTCCCCTCTGGAGGAACGACCCGCCTCCACTACCTCTGAGGCGGTGGAGCGGGGGCGGCGACTATACGAGCTCGGAGGGGTCTCCCCCTGCGCCCGTCGTGCCTCCCTCTCCGCCTCCTTGATGTAGTCGGTCCAGCGGGTGGAGGGCCTCAGTGGCTGACGGGGGTCCCGTACCGCGGCGGAGCGGATGGATGACAGTGGAATAGAGAAGGAGGGGACGGACTCCATCTCGTCCTTCTCTGACATCGCCGTCGCGTCCTCACGTTTCTGCCGAAGGGCGCCCACCATCTGTCGCGCCTCCATTCGCTTTCTCTCGCGGTACTCATCGAGAGAGCTGTACTTGCCCCGGACGGCGGTGCTGGCCTCGCTGGGGGCACCTTCACTGGGCTGGAAGTAGTCTGGCTTGATGGCGTCTCCCACCACACTCCCAGCGAGAGAGGAATCTACAGCGGGACTCATCATGGGGTTCCCTTCCACCACGGGGATTTCGGGAAAAGTATAGCTACCGATGGGCCTTTCAGAGTGCTTTCTCTTCTTGTCCTTTTTGGCGCGGTGGTGGTCCTTTTTTTTCTTCTTTTTGCTTCCCTCCCGGTCATCGGGGGAGGAGTGACGACTGGATTTTCTAGCGCTCTCCTTGCGGTGCTTTTTTCGTTCTTCCTTTTCCTCATCGTGATGGTGGTGGTGACGGGGGCTCTTTTCCGATGACGACCTCTTTTTCCTCCCGGATGGACTCACACTTTCTTTTCTCTTCTTTTCTTTCCGGGCCTCACTCTTCTTCTGTTCCTTTCTCTCTCTCTTTTCTTCCTTTTCCTTTTCCTTTAGCTGAATCTTTAGCAGCTGATACTCGAGGGAGGTGGAAAGTTCATCCGCGAGAAGCAGCGACGCCCCCACTTCCTCCGCCTCCCTACTCTTGGAGGAGTGGCGCCTCTTGGACGGGGAGCGCTGCTTACTTTTACTGTGGCGCTCCGACTTGGATGGGCTGTTCGCCGGACTGGAGCTTCTCTTCCGGGGAGATTTTTTCGAATGCTTCTCTTTTTTGTCCTTCTTTTCCCGTTTCTTTTTGCTCTCCCGGTCTGGAGAGCGCATTTCGGTGGTGGGCTCTGCAATGTAGAATGGACTCTGAAGGCGTGGATGACTTTCCCTGAGGTCGCCATTGCCCTCCGCCTCCGAAACCCGTCGGAAGCTTACGGAAGGGGACTGCATGGATGGAGCCATAAGAGCGCCCTCGTCACTGTCCCTCCGGGGGCTCATCATGCGCTTGCTCTTCTTGCTGGGACTGCGGTGGTGGGAGTGGCGCCGCTCCTTGGAGCGCTCGCTGCCGGACGAGGAACGCCTCGAGTGCCGCCTTTCCTTCTCCTTTTCTTTGGTCTTATCTTTCTTCTTCTTTTCCTTTTCGCGACCATCCTTACTCTTGGACGACCGCCTTTCACTCTTTTTACTGTCTCTTCTCTTTTTCTTCTCATGGAGGGTAGAGTCGATGGGGGCGGGAAGGGCGGGGCGGGTGAAGGGAGCGTGGTAGGCTTCCTCCTCCTCCAGCAGGGAGCGCTCCAAGGGGGAGAGGGAGGGGTAGGGGTGGGAGGGGGAGCGGGCGTAGGGGTCGGTGGGGCGGAGGGAGGGGTCTCTGGCCTCGGCCTCGGGGGAGAGGGTTTTGTAGGGCAGCAGCGTGCGCGGCAGGGGGACCTCGGGCTCTTCATAGACGACGTTAGGCTTACTTTCCGGTTTCTCCTTGATGCCACCAAAGTACACTGGATCTAAATCGGAGGCGCCGTTGGCGGCCGTTTCCAAGAGGTACATCTCCTTCTGCTTTCGGTCTCTCTCCTGCCTCAGAGTGTCTTGCCACTCCTTGGAGAGCTGTGAAACGTTGTCCTCTTTCACCGGAGGGGCGTAGGGGGGAGAGGGACTCTTAGGGGAGCGTTGGCGTCCGTTGGGGCCGACGGTGGTGGCGGAGATGGGCTGTCGCTCCCGGATGGGCGTCTGACTCGCGCGAGAGGTACACTCCACCGGCTCCCCACCCCACGTCTCTGTGTTCATGGGCACCAAGTGCCTCGTATTGGGGGAGGGTATTCGAGCCCCCGGTCGTGCCACGTAACGGTGAAGGTCATCGTCGCCGAGGTAATCCTCCGCGGCCAGAAGGGACGGGTCCTCTTCCACCGCTAAACCACCAGAGGGACGCCATTTCGCGGGGGGCGACGGCTTCGCTGTCTGGGAGGGGTGGCCGGAGAGGGCGCCGTACTCCACTAAGGGTACCTGACCCGGCGCCACTGGATGTACCGGACCGTACTCTGCCGCTACCGGTGAGGCATCGTAGGTGTTCAGCGAGGAGGGCACACGTACGTGCGGAGGGGCAATGCTATTGTGCCGCGTGTAGTCGGTGATATCAGAAACGGTGACGTCTGTGTCGCGGCGGTACGCCCCTCGACCGAAGGGACCGGTGTGTACCCCTTGTGCGGACAATGAGGCTTTGGCGGGGATGGGATCGAACATCCGCAGATTAATAGGAATGATACCCTCTCTCTCCTTTCTAGGCTGAGAAGGGATCCGTATCGGCTCCGGGCGGTGCTGACCTAAGCCATCGTAGAACTCCGTGTTTTGCTGCGGATCGTAGTTATCCTTGGCCATTCTCTCCAATAGTTCTTGCAGCGTGAGGGGGGCGGGCTTCTTCCACGGAGGAGTGGCGACGGTGGCGGCGGTGGGAGGAGGCCCTGCTAGGGCGGGAGAGGGCGGAGGTCGCCCTGGAGGGCACGGCGGAGGAGCGACGACTAGAGTTGCGAGAAACCACAGAGGAAAGCGCTCGACGGAACTGCGGGCGCTCCTCCTCCACATCGACCGTGTCATCCCCGTGTACATAATCCAAAAGAGTTTCTAAACGTTTCGGTGACTTCACCAACTCCTTCTTCTTTTCAATGGGGTATAGGCGCATTTGTACGATGGGATCATTCTCGGAGGGGATTTCTCCACTTTTGCGGCGCGTCACGACGACCAACTTCTTGCGCATCACTTTAGGCGCGGCACTATCGGTGGGGGGAGAGGGGTCTACCGACCGGCTGTGCCCATGAGAAGACCTCGACCGGTGGTGGTGTGGAGCGTGTCCATCCTCGGAGTGTCGTCGTCGGTGACTGGAGTGGCGACGGTGACGGGATCCATCAGGGTTGGCGTGGCTTCTTCTCCGACGGTGCTGCCGACTGGACACACCACCGTCCTGACTCACGAGGTCGAGCTCCTTTGGGTCGACACCGCCGCTGTCGGAGAGACTGAGACGGGAGCTATTTTCCGTCTCGTGGGGGTGCGGTACAAGGGTGTAGTCGGACGGCTTGTGCTGCGGCTCCAGACGGGGCGCGTGGGACTGAGGGGCAATGTACACGGCGGGGGTCTCCTCCTTGTCGATGATGTCATTGAGGCTGGTGGAGATAAGAGAAGAGGAGCGTCGACGGGGGTGCTTTCCCTTTGGGGAGTTGGAGTGAGAGGACCGTCTGGAGGAGGAGAGGGAGGGGGACTTGGAGGGGCGTCGTCTCTTATCGGGGGACAGTGTGCTGTCGTGTGTTTGGGTGTGCGAGAGGTCTTTTGGGGCTCCGGTGCTGCCGCTGCTGGGGACTTTTGGTGCCGGGGCCCGCTGAGGCAGTCGGCCACTCCTCCCTGTCCGCGGCGCGCTTTCGGGCTCCACAGGGGAGGCCTCTCGGGTGGGTTTGATGGGGGAGATGAAATCCTCGCTAGACGTGGTACTGTTGGTGTCGACGGAGGCCTGCGGGTTGGCGTGGGGGCAGTCCTTGCTGCCGTGGAGGGAGCTGCCACAGTGGTGGCAGACCCACTCGTGGGGCTGTGTTTGCGTACCGTAGAGGTCCGCCTCCCTTCCGTGGTCCACATCCACACTCTGCGAGTGGTCACTGTCGCTGAGACTGTTTCCGTCGTAGGGGCGGGGGCGCTCCACGGCGGTCACCTGGTCGGTGTACTCATCCTCGGGGGCGGAGACAAGGGCATAGTTGGGCTTATGGGTATCGTTGGTACTCCGTGTAGGACTGCGGGAGGAGGAGGCGGTGGAGTGGCTGTTATAGGATGGCTCTCTCTGCGGGATACTACTAGTGTCTTCCTCACTGCTGTGATTGCTATCCTGCGCATAGTGCAGCGCGGGTTCGTTGCTTTGCTGACTGCTCTGATCGCTGAGGTCTTTTCTCATCTCATCCTCCTCGGCGAAGCTGATGCGGCGTCCGCTGCGGGAGCGAGGAGACTCTCCATCTCGCTTGAGGATGGATCGGGGGGTGTCGGTCTGGGAGCCGAGACTGAGGCTGACGTTGGGGGAGAGACCCCTCGGGGGGAAGCGGAGGGTGGGGACAACAGGCGCCGCCTTTTCCTCTTCTCGAGGCACACAATACGTTTCCTCCTCCTCGCTCTTTTTACTACTGCTACTACTGTCACTCTCACTGCTACGACTGGAAGAGGAATCCTCTCTAAAATCGTCCGATATTTCCCTCCGCCACTGTCGGTCGGGCACGTTCTTGGGCGGGGTGCGGGAGAGAAGAGGAGGCTGGGCGAGGGGCACTCCGTCACCGTCGTCGTCGTAGTCGGCGAGGGGGACGGAGGAGCGGGGTTGGATGGAGCGGTCGGGGCTCATGCTGGTGTTGATGCTGCCGTGAAGAGGGTGGGGTGGGGAGGCGGCGCCGGCCACGGTGGGCCGTTCCCGTGTGATGGGAGGGTTTCCCCATTCCACCAGATGGGAGTTCGATGAGGGGTCACTGGTGACGAGCGGCTTGGGGGAGGTACCGAGGCCGCGCTCGTAACTGCCGTCGAGGAGGGAGCTACTGCGGTCCCCTGCTGGGGTCACCACGGAGGACTCTCGGCTAGGCTCGAGGTCCGTGAGGGTGGTGCTAGCGCCTTGGTTTACCCGCATGGTGGAGAGGCGGCCGCGGCGGTCGGGCTGTTGCTTCGCCTTGTTGCCCACGCCTTGGGGCAGTTCCGCCGGCCCAGTGTAGAGGGGTCCTCGGGAGGTTTTCATGAAATTTTACTAATAGGGATACACAAAAGAGTTTCTATTTTCTATCTTTGTTTCTACTTTATGGGAAAAGGGGAGAAGGAAAAGTGTGATAATAGGGATAAAAAAAAAGATAAGATCAAGTGATACTCTCAGCATACAAAGAAGATTTTCACTTTTTGTTTTACTTTACCGAGTTAAAAACGTTTATGGATATATGTGAGATTAGCAGCTCCATGACACTTTTAGTTTTTTTCCCCTCTTAGTGCATTCCCACCACACAGTACCGTCCTCTCTCCGTGTAGAGCCCCATCTCCCGCAGTGCCCTCCATACCGCGGCGTTACTACGCAGCAACGACAGAGCGCTCCGCTCGGTGGGGGAGAGATAGGGCCGGGCCATGTGGACGACCTGCTGGACGGTGGTGGGGCAGGCAAGGTCGGTCTGCAGGGCGAGACGCATGTAGTCGGAGATGACCTCCAGCGGGGTGAGAGGGAGGGACCAGAGAAGGTTGAAGACGGGGGCGGAGGTGGTGGTCCACTGGCGGCGGTAGTGAGGCTGCACTGTGGCCGGGTCGACCCCGCAGTTGGGCCGGGCGAGGGTACAGAGACTGTCCTGCACCTCTCGCTGTATCGCCTCCTGCAGTGGGGCGGCGGCGGTGGGGGAGCAGAGGGGGTAGCTGGTCTCGCCAAAGAGGGCGTCTTTTGTCGGAAAGGCGGAGAAGCACGCGGGGTTGTCGAGCAGTCCGTTACCACTCATCACGCTGCCGACCCCACCGGCGAGGAAGGCGAGGGCCAGCGCGGAGGACGGGCTGTGTACACCACCGTTCAGCACAATAGGGATAGAAAGATGCTCGCTGAGGAGTTGGATGCCTTCATGGCGGACGGGGCAGCTAGGGGGGTCGGTGGGGGTCCGGCCGTGGACGGTGATCCACCCCGCGCCCGCCGCCTCGCACTGTCGGGCAAACTCGACACTCTGACGGAGGTCTGACTTGAGTCGCATCTTTACCACGCAAGGATAGCTCCTCTCCGCTGGGGTGGCGGCGCCCCCTGGGTAGGGCCACCCGCACCCCTGGCATGGCGTTGTGAATAGAGCGAATAAAGTCCGCCACCAGCTCCGGTTTCTCCAACAGAGCAGCCCCAAATCCCTCCTGCATCGCCCACCTCTGCGGGCAGCCACAGTTGAGGTCGATGGCATCACTGTAAGGGGAGAGAAGGACGGCGGCCTCCGCGGCAGCGGGACCGGTGTTGGCCCCGATCTGCGCCACCAGGCGGTCCTCTCCTTCATAGAGTCCAAAGTCGGCGTGACGGGCGGCGATACTTTGCGTAAAGCTGCTCGCGACGATCATATGACTATAACTAATGGTGGTGCCCCACAGCCGAGTGAGACGCCGGAAGGCGGGGCGGCTGCACCGCACCATGGGCGCCTGTACCTTTTGCAGTGCGGTGGTGTAAAGCGTATATAGTTCCTCATTCATCTCAACAGGGACACTATCCGACCGATTAGTTTCCCCTCCTTTCCCAGCAGCGGTGTACGCGTTGATGAGGTGCTCCACCACCTCTGGTTGCCCTCTCGCGAAACGTCTTACCGCCTCTTGAGATTGAATGATATCAAAAAGGAGATCACTGTGTCGAAAGGGAGTGCCATCAACCGCGACGGAGGATTGACGTTGACGCCATTCGTCCTCCAAGTCCTTCCATTCCATTTCTAAATATCGAGAGAGGGAGAGAGATGAAAAACAATTTTGATTTTGTATTATTTCCAATGCAGACAAGTGTAGGATGGAACAGTGCGATTTCTCTATTGTGTTTAAGTTTCATTGTGTGTAATATTATCAAATATAAAAATCTGAGTATGATATCTTTAAAAATAGCTACTTCTAGTACGTTAGAGACGATAACCATCGGCGGTATTTTTTTTTTTTTTTTGAATATATCTCCCCCCCTACAACGGTTTCTGTGCTTCTCGAAGGTCAGCATAGAACACCAGTTCCCCGTTTTCTTCCTTGTATTCCGAGAAAATACCCACGTCGCATTCCTTTTCTATATGTACGCCCGTCGTGTCAATCAAGAACGACACCACATCCCGCACCTGCGACTTTTTCGTCGCCCCTCCCGTTACACAAATCGGTATACACCACTCGATGGGTGTCACCGCCTCCGCCTTGTACTGCACTAGTCGCACTAGGAGCTCTAGGTACTGTGGATCCGAGAGCGAGGCGGAGGAGACGGAGGGCTCCAGACTGCCCCACCGACTGTCCAACGTCCCCCACGCCCTTTCCACACTGGCGGCGTGATGCTCCCTTACGTTGATAGTGACCCCTAAAGACGTGAAGTGACGCGGGACGTGACTGAGATGGGAGCGGAGGAGCTCGTAGTACCGACTTTGATCGTCTATGGTCTCTTCCACCGTCCTCTCGGACTTGCCGCCCGAAAAGAAGTACGACACGATCATTCTTGTAGGGGAGGGATGCGCTTCTGGGTTCCAGTTTCTGCGCGCCACTTTGAGGGTGGGAGGGGGGACATGGGGGGCGAGGTACTCAATGCAGCAGAGCACCATGGAGGAAAACTTACTGACGTCCGCGGAATTCAATTGTACAGGGGTTCTCTGCTCCCCATTCGACCCCGCGCTGAGGTAGTTAAAAATAAAGGGCATTTAATAATTTACCCTCTTTTCCCTTCTTTTCCCTTCTTTTTTTTTTTTAATTCCTCTATTTCAATTTTGATTCTTCAATACATTAAAGAAAAGAAAAATGAGAGGAAATACTGTTCAAATTTACAGTAATAATAATGTGCTTCAGAGAACTAAAACGGAATACGAAGTTCATGAAATGACTGTTTGACTGTGACAAGAAAAAAAAAAAAAG
>AUXL01000101.1:0-20549 GCA_000482185.1 Angomonas desouzai | reverse complement strand
AATCCCACTACGTATTTATTTAAAATTTTCTATTTCATGAGATTGCCTCCTGAGGAAGGGGAGGGGAATGAAGAAATTCTGCAGTCGGAAATGACCATTACTATATAGAGTGTACATATCGAGTCCCCCGTTTCGCTGGAGGGCAAAGTAGTAAAAGAAAAACAGAGAAACAGAGGAGTGGAAGGGTGTATTCGCTTGAGCGTGCATCTCATTGAGGGGCGCGTTGTTTCTCGGGGTGCTGATAGTACAAGTAGGACTTTTCATCCCCTGTGGATGGTTTGCCGTCAAAGCCCCCTTATTGTTCACCGTCGCTCTCACTGTAACTGTCACTGTCGGAGGACGAGGAGTATTCTTCTGAAGAAGAAGAAGAACTTTTCTCAGATCCTGCAAAACTGTTGGAATCGCCATGGACATTTTTTTCCCTTCTGATTATAAATTCGAGGTCTGACTCCATCGTTCATCATAAACACAGTTCGCTCATGTCCAGCCTCATCATCACCATTCGTATCCCACCCACGCACCTCGCGGCCTTTCTCTTCGTCCTCATTGTACGCCTCTTGGTAGGTCACTTCAAATTCCTTTTGCTTGCAGCAGCAGCACCATACAATGAAGAATATAATGAGTCCAATCACCACCACAATGGCGAGGGCCACAATCAGCCACACCCACCACGGAGTGGATTTGCCGGCGTCCTGCTTGCTGCCAATTTGACAGTCTGTATCAGGGGCACACTCCCCACACACATCCACTTCGTAGCAGCTCATACAGTTGGTCACATTACAGCTGATGCAGGTATCACCCAGTTGAGAAAAGAGGGACTTGCAGGCGATACACACACCTTTACTGTCGCATATGCCGCATCCGGGAGTGTTGCAATTGACACACGTGGAGGCGTCGCCAGAGGTGGTCATATTTCCACTGCAGGTGGTACAGCCATAGCTGGCATACTTTTCACAGCCAGGGATGGTTGGCACACAAGCGGTCTTGTCACTGGTAAGGTTATACGTCAAGTCACACACCCTGCAGGTATTTTGAGCCGTCGCACTCGTGCAGTGGTCAATCTTATACACACAGCCTCCTTCACCATCTGACATGTAGTTGGTGCTGCACGTTTTGCATTGGTTATCTTGTTCACAACGATCACAGTGGGCAACATTGCAGCTCACGCACTTTTTGCCCACCAAGTTGTATGGAGATTTGCAGCGGGCACACACTTCATTAGCGCTGCAAACGGAGCAGCCCGCCATGGTACATTTTACGCAAGCGTCTCCATCGGCCGTCAGGGAAAGGCCGCCGGTACAGGAGGTGCACACACCGCCGTCAGTATAGGAGCCGCAGTTGTCGATTTTTCGAACGCACTTCTTATTTACGGAGAGAGAGTACCCAGACTTGCAGACGGTGCATTTGCTCGAGTCGGAGCCGTCCGGAGTGGCACAATTAGCGGAGGGCACGGAGCAACCATAAACGCTGTTAATGGTGTAGCCGCTGGAGCAGGTGGCGCACTTGTTGGCTTGATTACATTGAACGCATTTGGTGACACTGCAAGTGACACACTGTCCGGTGGTCAGCGAACTCGTTTGTCCCTGTGGACAAAGATTCCCCCCCAGTGGGTCGGGGGTCGTGGTGCAATAGGGTTTGTATCGGCCATCGTCGCATTCGCACTTGGCGTACACGCCGCCGTCAGCGGGGTTAAATTCTGAGGTGACACCGTGATAGCCGCTGTTGACGCAGTGAGAGCCGGAGAAATCACCCTTTTTGGAGGTATCGACATAATTAAGGTAGCGTGAGTTGGGGGATAATTCATACAACACTTTGTGATACATGTCAACAACTTTGGTGATGCCGAGATTCAAATTTTTGTAGTCGTCTTGGGTAGTGTAACTCTTACCACCGAGGACGAGAGGTCCAACGTACACCTGAGCGCCACCGGGGACAGAGGAGAAGAGCGGTCCTGTTCTGGAGAAACGATACAGGGATTTTGCGGTGACATTGTGTAACGTAAACTTGGACGTCGAGGAAATGGTGGCGTCACCTTTGAAATTACTGTCAAAGAGTGGTCCATCAGTCTTGATATCAGTGAGAACCAAGTTAGTATTTTGAAGTTGGAGGGCCGTTCCAGTAGAGCCAGCTATTAGGAAAAGTCCATTGGAATTGTCTATGCAAGAGCTGTTATGGATCCGGACGTAACTACCGCTCACTGCGTCACCACTGTTTAAATATAAAATTCTACCTGTCACAGCGCTATTATCAAAAGCAATCGTCTCAAAACCGGATGGGCCGTATCTTAAAAACAAACCACCCGCGGACCCAAAAACCTTGAGACCACTGATGTAAATGCCGGTGTTCGGTACCGGAAGTTGGCCCTTTCTGCCGTCAATTTCAACAGCACTTTGAACAGTGTGTACATTATCTACTGTCATATCCTTAATAAAAATACGGATGCCTGGAGACACTGGGGCGCTGACACTCATCATACTCATCATTAAACCATTATAATTTCCACCATTCATTGTACCGCGACTCAAGTTTAGAATGGAATTGGCTCCCAAACTGCCGTAAAGACTCAAAGACGAAAACACAAGTACGAAATCGCTGGCGGTGAATTTCATGGTTGACTTGGATGAAAATTGAAAATACAGATAAGAATTAAAGGGCACGGTGAAATGACGGATACCAAACTCGATGGGGCCTGTGGTGTCGAATGTAACATAGTTCCACTTTGCGTCAAACGTTGGATTCGTGATATTCTGGCTGTATTTTACGACAATGGTGGTACCGTACACGTTGGAGGGCAGATACAGAGCCAACAACAGCAGCGATGTGAGAATCGCCTTCCGTGGTGGCAACAAACTTCGAATTGGAAACATTATAAGTTTGATAAATTTTGTTGGTTTGAGCTTTTTTTAAAGGCGTCAAACAGTGAAATAAAATAGGCACAAAAATAAAATAAAAAAAAAACAAAAAAAACTTTAAGACAAAAACTTGAGAAAATCTTAGCTTGAAGTCTGACAACGATAGAGAAATGGAAAAGGGGGAGATAAAGAAGGTTGCAAGCTGTGCACACCAACAAAATAATGAAAAATCAAAAATGTGTGGTAAAGGAACAACTGTAGAATAACCTTTGTCATTGAGCCCCTTTTTAGACAGCAAGTGTAAAAAAAAAAAAAATGTATTGTATTGTATTGTATTACGCATATACGGGATCTTCGGCATCGCAGGAGCGGCAGCACCTGCGGTATAACGCAATTCAGCAGATTGGGTACCGGGAACAGCATAAAATATCATTGACGTTTCTGTACGCCATATCCGTATCGATTCATAGTTCTGCCACTAAATTAGACCGGGCGGCAATCTCCTCAATGAAGAGAAAGATTGTTCCCTTTGAAATAGTTTCAGGCCTTGAAAGAGAGCCAGATGGTTTTACAGTAGCAGTTGTTCGCTTGCCGCTTTGAATCAAGAACTGGACTTTAGATGTTTAAATTGTTTTTATTGTCGTTTTCTAATGTGGTGATGCTTCCCAAAACAACTAGAAACGGGGTTCCAGTAATACAGTTCATTGGTTTTTCGTTCTTCTCCCGTTTTGCAGTGATTCTGGTGTCCACTCCGCCTCGCGTCCCCGCGCTTCCCGTTCTTGAACTCCCCTTTGATTCTAGTGCTATGGTTCTACGGTGTGGAGTTTACTTACATATGGCGTCTTTTTTTTTTGTTGTTGTTGTTACCTAGCAGGTACAACAGTAAACCGGCTGTCCAAGTCGAAAAGGGTGTCACGACGCTGAAATTCTTGATCAGAAAAATATCGTTTTGATTCACCAAAAATAAAAAAATAAAAATGAGAAGTCAAAAGAAAACGAACCACCACTCATGAATGGCAAAAATAAAAAATAAAAAAATGAGAAAGCCCTAGACGGAGGGTTTACTGCCGGCAATAAAGTCGACGATGATTTCTGGATGGGCATTAAGATGTGTGGCGACGCCGTACAAAAGGCAGAAGGTGGCGAACCACCACACCACCCGGAAGGAGCGCGGCACATGGTGCAAGCCTTGATCGGCGTATAATGTGAACAAAAACAGCGCCCCATACACCCGCGCAACGGTTGCCATCTCAGGCATGTCATACACGGTCCCTACAACGAGGAGCAACAGCAGTTGAGCCGCGTAAACGCCCGTTCCCTTCCACTCGGGCTTGGCACCCCTTCCGTCGCAGAGGGTGAGATACGCATACAGATGCCATGAGCAGAGATAAGCAGTGGAGCCAAATATCGCCACGGGTTCCTGAAAGGGTTGCAGAAAATACGCGTCGATTCCCAGAATGCGCAGGGTAGAAAATAAGGCCAAAAGGGAGCCACTGCCGATGGCACATTCCACCAGTTCTCGATAATTTCTGAACCCCATGAAGTAGCACAATCTCTCTGTTCCGACGTTAATGCTCATCGCCGCCATCAGCGGTGCCACTGTCAAACACCCAAGGATGGGACTTTGGTGCAAGATGGCCGTAGGTGCGGAATAGAGCGAAAAGAAGCAAAGAAGAATGATGCCAGCCGCCCGACGGCCTACCAGAGAGAGCAAAGCTTCCGAGATGGGGCGCCCGCTAATTAAAGCGAAAAGAATGTGACCGGTCAGGGCGTGCATCACACTGTTGTTTGTAAATGACCCATCGGTATATCGGGCCGATTCCACCGTGAATACAAGCGAGGAAAGGTACACAGATGGAATGATCAGAGTACTCGCGGTGCGTAGTGCAATTTCCCGAAGACGCCCAAAGTTGATAAAACGCTTTAAAATGACATACGAAGCAGGGCCCGCGGTAACAGCAGCACCAAAAACGGACACTGCCCATATTGTGTTGGTAATACTGAATGTTTGCCTTAGTCTATCCATCAAACTCACCTTATTCACCATCTTTTCAATTAAAACCGGTAAATCGCGAATTTCGTCCTCCGTCACGCCTCGCCCCTGGACAAAACGTCCGGCACTAACAAGGCCCTCTTCGGCGGAGCAGCTGCCGGACACTACTCTTTCCCAAATAGCCCCAAGCTGAAACGCCTCTAGGAAATCCTTCGGATGAAGTGGCACCCTTTCGCGATCTCGAACATTATAGTGGGACTCGTTGAACATGGCTGGCACCGTTGAAATAACCTCTTCACGACAGGCGAGAAGGGCCCACTGCACGCAGAGACACGTCAAAGGAAAGCAGAGAATTTCCACATGTTGGAATGTAATACGTTTAACAAAACTAAAAAAAGGAATGCGGGATAGTGTGCTTGACCTGGGGGCAGCCTCTGGTGTCACAGGCCCATGGTTGTGCGGCACTGAAAGCGACGGGGGAAGTCCTCTAAACGGTTTACCGCGGATCGCGTCATAAAATTCCGTTGATGTGCGGCGGGCAGCAAACGAAAGACTGGCTGCTATCCCCACCACAGCACCGCTTAATAGGAACGAACTTAGAGACATTTAACTTACAGAGTAATTCAACTAAAAAAAAAAAAAAGGAGGAAAAAGGGGGAAGGTATTGTTTAGAAATTGCACACACACACAAAAAAAAAAAGGAAGGTGGTCGGGGAGACGGTAAAAATACGGTACCATCTCTATAGAATAACAAAATGTATATATAAGCGTGCCTCAGATGTTTCGCATGGCGTCTTTATCTATAAATTCAATTTTATCTTTATTTATTTTATTGGTGGTTAAATATACGAAAAAGGGATGACCTCTCTAATGCAAAAGGAAAAAAAAAAAAAAATGGAATTGTAACATTTTTTTTTGTTTTTCAAGTATTTCTCCCTCTCTCCCTCTCTCTCTCTCTCTCTCTCTGCGGGAAGGGCGCCCTTCACAACAGGCCGTCTACCAGCCAAGTATCTGAAAATGACTTCAGCACCGGGGGAAGAACGCTGTTGACTACACCATGGGAACAGCACTGTTTATACCACGCTAGAATAAGACTCATCTGTGTCTTGATGGAGTGAAATGTCTCTGGTGAAGAAGGGCCGCTGGTGTGGGGGCTAGAGTCTGAAAGTAGTCGGTTCGCGCTGTCTGTGAGAATGAGTATCGCATTAGACGTGGCCATGACAAGATTGGAGGAGCAGGACTGAAATCGGGTCACGCACTGGTCCACATAAAGCCCGCTGGTAGGAATGAAGGGCAGGGATAAAAGCTTGTCGTAGGTTCTTTTATAGGACTGCGTGTTGTAAAACCCGTAACCATCCACTATGGTGAGAGCGCACTCCCATTCCTCGCCATCCACTGGTTGAATCAAGTCGCGCAGTTGTTCCAGTACAGGACGGGCAACTTGCACCTCGCGTGACACCTCCCGCACAAACTCGGGTCCGGACTGAAGTGTCACGGCGATCGCCGGCACCAGTACGCCAATCAACTGATGAACGTAGATTTGCTGTTTCTCTCTATTATTGGACAAGTAGGCTTGGTTAACCAAAACAAGCCAAATGTGAACCGCCTCCGCGTATAGAAATTGGGAGGCAGCACGCTCCGCCACCACGCACATGGTCGACTCCAGACTCTTATCCGTCACCAAGCGACGGGTGAGAGGCGGCTCACTTTGGAAGGGGGAACCGCGCCGTCCAAAGAGGGCAAAGACCGTGTTACCCGAGAGGCAATAATGGACAAAAAATTCTGTGAGATTGAGCCGATTGTAATAGTTGTAAATAGAGGAAGCGGCGTTGCTATCTCCAAATTTCAGAAGCGCAGAGCAGTAAATTCTCAACTGATGATCAAGATTGATGGGATTTTCTTGTGGGAAACCGATTTGAAGTTGGCCCAGACGGTGAAAGCACAGAGCCATGTGAATCCCATCTACCGCTGTGTTCGCCCTTTGGAGGAGGGAAAGAATAGCCGTACAAGGCAAGGCGGCGTGGAATAGAAAAGAGCAGAAAAGAATGTCGTTTCCCCGAAAGGAAAGCAAAATATCCCGGATATCATCCTTGACGATGCCTTGAAGGACAGAGAGGGCGTGTACGGGTTGCACACTTCCACTCACCTCCGCCCCACGAACACAGCAAAGTCGCATCCACAAATTATCCTCCACGCACTGTCCAACTTCGGCGCACAAATCCGTCATCACCCTCAATGGATCCTCTGGGGTATCCTCGAGATAACCGCTGAGCAAGATAAACAAAACGGCCTTTCGGTACGGATTGCGATCCGTCTCCTTTTCTCTGTACAAGTCCTTCACATCAACCATTGGCGGGGTCGTAGACCTCGTGAGGGGAGTGCCTTGTGCCAAAGTGGTTAAGCCACTAATGAGGGGGGAGCTGCCTATTTGTTTTGCGCACTCCGCCGCCGCGTCGTACCGCCCCATCAGCATACACTGAAATATGGCGACCCATGGGTCTGATTTTCCAAACACATCCGTCACGTGTGTGACCATCAACTCCATGGTAAACTGCGATACGTCAACGTTCTCGACGTCAATGTTTTGAAAATGTTTCAAAAAGAATCGGAAAAGAGCCCTCCGTTCCAAGGACTCCCGGCTGCTGCTCACGTAGCTCATCTTGGTAGCGCCCGTCCCCTCTTTGGCCATAGGGGATAGTATACAGTTGACGTCATGCCACAGCGCGGAAAGGCCCGAATTCGCCGACTGCGGCTCCCTCGCCAGAGAGGCAAACTTTGACAGCCATTGGAGAGAATCGCATTCATTGACCACGGCCGCAAAGGACAGCAGTTTAGACGCTATCGATTTGGACAGTAAAGGATCACTGCCGACAAGAGACTCAATACCGTAGTCCTTATTTTCATCACGAATAAACTCCGACAGTCCAGAAACATTCCGGAAGCCAGAACTGCTTAGCGCCAGTTCATCGGAGAGCCACAGAGAGAAGGAGTTATAGGAGGCCGATTCTAGTGGTTCGGCCTTCATTCTAGTTTGAACTTCCCGGTGAAGTGCTTCTTCCAATTCCATAAGGTTCCTCTCCCTCATTTTGTTCACAATTTCGTCAATGTCTTCGCTAATGGAAAGATTGTCGCCACCCATCAAATCGTAAGAAATTTTTTGTTGGCTCAGTGCTTGCTGTAACACGCGCTGCTGATCCTTGACATTCGGCACCTCCAGGTCCTTCCCCACTGCGAAGGAAAACCGGGGAAGAGCTCGTTTCTCCTCTGGTAGCGATGCGCTTCCCCCGGCCATGCGTTCATAGGTACGAGCTTCAATCTCACGGGTGCGATCAAGACCTTCCTCAAGTGGGTCGGTGGCGTAAGCACCCAGTAATGAGCGATGCATTATTTTTGTCTTTTAAAAAGAAAAACAAGGTTAAAAATAACAAGGGACTAGAATAACAAATAATAATAGTAATAATAAGAGAGAGATAGAAAGAGAGATCAGTGGAGGGCAATAGGTGCAATCGCCAAACATGGCTACAAACACAGAAAGTCAAACGAAAACTATAAACGGTTTGGAAATAAGTGGCGTAAACTATTGACACTCAATCAAGGAGAAAGGTCGGCATTTTGATCATTTCCATTGAATACTATTTTATTATTATTATTATTATTAGTATTTTCTTTGTCTGGTGTTACTCCACGGATCAAAGAAAAGGGAATGGAAAAAAAAACTCTTTAGAGGGAATGAGCGAAATCAATTGTTGATGTCCGCGGTCACCGTTTGGGAGAAAAATGCGCAGAGTTAATCTTCTTTTTCTTCTTATCTGTGGAGATATGACCCACCCCATCGACCGTCAAAAAGGAAACCTTTTCCGTCTTCCCCAGAGACATGGAGGCAAGGGTGTTGCTTTCAACATCGGTATAAACGGACTGAATCATCTCATGGCTCTCTAATGTTTTATAACGCTATCAAGAGACCAGGTGATGAGAAACCTTCCGCAACACGCCACAATAAAATCCTCTTCATCGCTGAACTTTGCTTGCTGGAAGTGCAGGTCAGAGCCCATTTCCTTTTCCTGTTGCGGAGTCGGTAAAAGCTTCAGGGGGGAGGGTTTATGAGAGCCCATTCGGTCGACGAAACCACTGCACTCCTTTGGGCCATTCATATACTCGGTTGTCAGGAAGAGAACAAAACGGTCACAGGTCGCCAAAATGTATTTTCCGTTCTTCGTCATGTCCATGAATAGGATGGGGACTTTAGTGTCAATGAGGGTTTTTGCCGCCTTTGGAAAGTACCCTCCGTCCGGTTTTCTGCTACCCGGTACACCAGAGTACAGTCGAATCGCCCCCTTGTCATCCCCAATGGCAAGATGTCCCCGGTCGGACGTGGTGTGGCACGTCATGGTGCCTTTGAGGGACCCCAAAGCATAGTCCTTCGTCGACTTCCCCTCTTCATAGATAGCGCACCGCTTCGGATTCAGTCGGGTATCAATACAGAAAGCGGCGTTTGCGGAGAGACACGTTAGCAGATTGGGATTGGTATGGGAAGAATGATAGGAGTACGTGGTATGTAGAATAGAACGGTCTTCAGGAGCTTGATACTCTTGGACTATTTGCTCTGCCCTCAAATCCACATGCTGCAAAGAGCTGCCACCACCGAAGAGCAACAAATTCGCCTCGGAAGGATCTAGAACGGAGCCCTTGAGATTTTGATGTGCGTCATTAACTCTAATTTGACGGAGGCCGTTCTCCCCACGCACAAAGCCGTTCTCATCGTACTTATGGGCCTGAATGGTCACGTCTTTATTCTGGGCCGACTGAATAACCAGCGCCTGGCCAAAGGTAACCGCTTCTGCAAAGCAAACATTTCCCGCGCCCGTCTCCGCCACTGACTTCCCCTCCGCGGAAAAGGTGTAAATAGGCTCATCCGAATCTTTCTCCGGCATCACGCCCACGGCCGTTCCCTTCATGTAGAGAAAATTCTCGTCTTCAACATCCACCACATCCTCAGAGGTATACAGGCTATAGATGATGCGGTTAAAGATGGTAATAAACTCATCCAACTTTTTTTTACACAACGCGCTACCTCCCGGGACAAATAAAGCAAAGGCAAACAATTCCACCTTTTCCTCCACCTTTCCGGTCCAGTGAATGGAAGATTTTTGCTCTGAATAAAAGATGTGAAAGTTGCCCGCTATCGGTTGCGAGAGCACCTCTTTGCCAGACTCCAAAACTCTAAGCGAATAGTTCAACGGGCCGTTTCGGTAAAGAAAAATGTCAAATTCATTTTCGTCACCGAAGGGCTCATAGTAATTAGTGGACTCATCTTCTAAATAAAATAATGTCCCGTTGCAGTGGAAAATTTCCTCCTTTTCGTCGCCCTTGTTTGATTTAAACATTCTATATATATATTAATGTTGAGCGCTGAAATTTACTAGCTTTTTTTCCCAGAAAAATAAAATAGAAGCAAGTGAATATGACCAAGATTTATTTTATTTTATTTGATGAGGGAGAGAGAGAGAGAGTGGAGTTCACGATCTGACAAAAAGTTGGCAGCCAGAATATTGGTACGCATACACAAGGAGCCAGAGGCAACACGGAGAAAAAAAAAAAGTTAAAGATACGTTTACTCGGAATTTAGGTTTATATGCCGTGAAAAGAACTAAGTTCACAAGACGGATCTGAGAATTTGTAGTGAACTTATCACACAATAATAATTATTGTTATAATTATTATTATTATTATTATTATTATTATGCATCAAACTCGGAAAATTGGTGGGGTCTAATCTTGGTGCTCTGCTCCCGTCGTTTCTCTGCCCAATCACGGGTCAGCTTTCGTTGCTTCTGTACCACCATACTACGGTACCGCCCTTCATTTTCCACTTCCACTCTCTGTCGTTTCTGTCGGGTGTTGTTTTCGGAAAATGTAGTCGTACCCTTTCGATTGTCACGAGCCAGAATACGATCCTCTTTAATGTACTGTTGGAGTTCTTTTTGGACATCCTTGGGGCTTTTGTCGATCCCGAAGCTGTGCGCCACGTGGCCTAGGTGCAAGTCCTCCTTGAAAAAGGCATTCTTGATCTCTCTCGGAAGACCGGCGTAGGATCTGACATAGGACTGATACGCGAAAAAGGCAATTCGCTGTAGACTGTCTTCACCATCCCCGTCTCTCCCCATGACGAGACGGCACACACTCCGTTCCAGGGAGGCGGTGCTGTGGGGCCAAGAATAATTGGATTTGACATCGAGCTTCGTCAGGTAAAACAAAAACCGCTCGTACTTTCTCTCTGTCATGCTTTCCTCTCCTTTGTTACCCGATTGTATTTGAGAATGGATGAAATTAGTGAGATACGATGCATAGCCGACCTGAGTGGGGGAGAGAAAAAGAATAGAATCTCCGCTATTGCCAATACGCGCCGTTCTCCCAATTCGGTGAATATAGTTGGTCGGGTCCGTAGGGGGGTCGTAGTGCACGATCCAGTCGATTTTTGGCATGTCCAAACCGCGGGCCGCGACGTCGGTACAAAAGAGAACGCCCTTGTTGGTGGGAGCGTTGGGGTTGCGGTCGCCATTCTTGAAGGCGTTGAACACCGCCGCACGGTCCGTCTGGGTCATATTTCCGTGTAATTTGAAAACATTCACGTCAATAAACCCGCCGCTTCTCTCGTCTAGGACATTTTGCTGTTCCTCCCCGTCGCTCATGTCTTCCTCCGCGAAAGTAATAATTTCCTCTTCATCGTCCTGGAGATGCTGGTTGGCCTTTTCGACCAGCTTCTTGACATTTTTATTCGACGTACGGCGAGTTCGGGAGAGGCCTGTCAACTTTGAGGAAGACTTGAAGGGATCCTTTAGGCGCGAGGAAACGTAGTACAGAAATTCAGCCGCATCTGCAGTGCTCACAAAAACAATTATTTTCTCGGCGCCCGAGTCGAGCTGGGCACGGATAAAACTGAGTAAAACGGCCAGGCGGTGTTTCATCGGGACAGAGACAAAATTCTGTCGCAGTTTGGCGGGGATGGAGAATGTATCCTCGGTCTCCCCGATCCGCTTCACGGTTCCCCTCAGTGCAAAGTGAGACAGACGCTCCACCCCATCGGTGATGGTGGCGGAGACTAGCACGCGTTTGACATCCCCAAACTTACCACAGCGAGTGGGCAGCAAACTCATAATCTCACGAATCGCTTTTTCAAACCCGAGATCCAGCAGACGGTCCGCTTCATCCATGACAATGGTGTTTAACTGGGGCATAGAAAACGATGTAGTCGACTTCAAGTGATCCAGCAACCGCCCAGGGGTGGAAACCAGCACATGGATGCCTTTTCTCAGTCTTGCCTTTTCCTTGTGTCGATTTTCACCTCCGTGGACACCCCCGACGGTTAGAAATTGAGCACAGCGAAGCAGAACCGTGCATGTGTTCACCACTTGGAGAATAAGCTCGCGCGTCGGGCACATAATAATACAGAGGGTACCGGTCTCACGGTTAATAGGGTGTGTCTCGCACTCCTTGAGGATGCGGTGGACGATGGGAAGGAGGTACGCCAGCGTCTTACCACTTCCGGTTTCGCTCCGTATCAGCACATCGCTGCTCTGGTCCTGCATCGAATCCCAGCACAGCTGCTGGATTCTAGTTAAAGACTCAATTTTCATCACCTCCGTGAGGGGGCGGACGAGTTTCGGGTGTATCAGCTCCCTCAGTGGGGGCAGCTCCTTGACATCTGTCTCCTCCGCGTGGAAGTGAGAAGGGGTGGGAGCGGGAACGACTGGGCGTGTCTTTCGCTCCGTGACGGCGGGGGCATGGGGTGGGGGGTCCACTTTGGCGGGTGCAGCGCGTTTTTTCTCGGTGGACTTCTCTGGGCGATGAGAGGGCGGATCATGTTCCTCCTCCGCGATAGGGGCGTTGACCTTTGAAATAGCTTCGAGGAGCGATGAGTTCGTCGGCGCGAGATTTTGAAGAGCATTGCTCTCCGCATTGGTAGACAAGCCGGAAATGCTAAGGAACGACATTATACTAGGGAGGACAATGAATAACCGAAAGAAAGGGGAAGAAAAAAGAAGAAAAAGATTTAAATCAAGAAACAGCGTATTTAATTTAGACACGAGTAATTAAAAAAAAAAAAGGGGGGAAAGTACAAAAATAAGAATATTGTACCGTGTGGAAACCGGTAAAAAATACAATCTTGTGGGGAGTTTTCGATCGACTTTAATCTTTCTTTTTCGAGAGGTTAGTTTTGTAGCCCATTTCCGCCATCAGCCCCTCTCGGAGCAGAGCACGTTGGTCGGCACGTTGCTTCACATTGTACAAACGGAGCCCCACCATAAATATTCCCAGAATGAAAAAGGCGAACCATCCCTGTTCTACGACAAGCGAAAACAGAGAGCCGTCGGAATGTTTAGGAGTATCCGACTGACGTGGCATGGTCGAGAAGCTAGACGGTCCTACATGTAATAATAAAAGAAATCAAAAGGTTTCAGGAGAAAAAGGAGGAGGGGTGAAATAAAGGACAGCCCAGGCAGTCGTTGTTAAAGGCAGCAAGAGAACAAATATATACAGGTAGAAATTACGAAAAGGGGATTGCATTAAAGGGACCTGTTAAGTAAGTAGGTTTAACTTTTCTCGGCGCTATAAGAAAAGAGGGATGAAAATATTCTTGACGCAGAGAAAAGGGTGATGAACACAATAATCGGATAATATCGTTCGAAAAGAGATTGAGAAAGGGGACTTTTCCTAGACATTCTCACCGTTACATATCCGTATTCCGTGCTACCGTCGGTTTGGCTGGGCACTTGAGCCTCCTGGCGAAGTCGCTGTCTTCTTCCTTTCTTTTCTGTGCGGGTGGGGTGGTTGCCCTGAGATACCGCACAACCGTCCGGGATCACCTTGGCGTCCAGTACTATCTCCACATATTGAAGGGTGTCCTTTCTGCGAAAGGGTTTGGTCTCGTTGGACAACGAAAGGGAACCGATGGTGCGAATAAGGACCGTCGTGTCGGGGGCGCAGGTCTTGGCCTTTCGGGTGAGAGATAGCACTCCTTTGTACTCCCGCAAATAGGTGGACTCCATTTTCGATTCAAAAACTGGACGGGAGGGGGTGGAGAAGTGATTTTCACTTCTATCGCACAATCGATAAAACAGCTGTCGGTTCTCCCCCGACGCCATATAATAAAGATCCGAGAGCTCCAGCTCCTCATCGGAGCCGGCGACCACCACACCGCTGTTGCCATCGCCCCACGATAGTTTAGCCTCTTCACCAAAGGTGAGATTCCCGGTCGCTGGGGTAGGCAGACAGGGTGAGCTCACCTCGACACTCCACTCGCCGCCCATTTCCTCAAAGATGCGCGACGGCACCACAATATCGGCGGAACCAAAAGTGGCCCCCGACAACAGCACCGCACAAAGAACAATCAAGGAATTCATCTGATTAAAACGAAACGAATAAAAGAAATAGGGGAAAAGTAAAGGGAGAAGACCAGAAAAGTGTCAAACTACAGTGCATGGAAAACCGGTCACACACACACACACACAAAAGAGAAAAAGAGAGAGACTTTAATTAAAAAAAAAAATGGTGATAGAGCGTTGCGAAGTGAACAGACACCATTATTAAGGGTGATCCTAATCGCGGTTAGCAGTACGAATCAATCGTTTCTTCCTTCGTAAAACTTTCTGTTTTCCACCATCTCGTGTCCAACGTCTGAAAAGCTACCCTCCGTTGCGGCATCTCTCTCCGTTTGGTCCACTTCCTTATCAAGGCGGTCCTGGAGAGCATCCCGTGTGTATTTTGCATTGGTGAAACTGGGTAAAACCGACGAGAAGCGCCGTTCTTCCGGCGGAAACGGTTTTCGGTTGCGGGGCCTCCTCACTCCCTTCGGCAAGAGACCTGGGTGCTGTTGGAATGGCTTGACTCGCTGTGAAGAGCTCAATGGATGCGGCGAAGCGCAGTAAAGAACGTAATAACCAGCGATCTGTCGTACAAAGGATCTCGAAAACAAGTAATGAATTTGACTTTGAAGATCGCGATTTAAGTGAATCGGGGTCCTAGAGGTGATGACCATGCTACTGTCCGCGCGGCGAGCAACAGAAGTGCTAACCGTCAAGCAATCGACCAGAGGGGCAGACTGTTCATTTTGTTCCACAAAAATGAAGTCAAAGGAACCGGGAGCAAAAAGAGACAGATAATCGTCACACGGTTTACTTCCCTCTAACAGGGGCAGTTTTGACAACTCGGCTGTCCGGCGAGGGGATTTAGCGCGAAATGCGGCCGCCAGAGCGCTAACTGTGGTCGGTACACAAACCGTCTCGACCCCGACAGGGAGACAACGGTCACACAGGGTCACAATTTCCCGCGAAGACACCGTCGATGGAGACACCGCCAATTGCTCCTTTAGAAACAAACCCTTCGCACCCAAGCGGGATAGTGCAGAAGGGGTGTTAGGGTTGTTGGCTTCTCTCTTCCACCGGGCTGACAACCACCGAACAGACGCTGGGATGTCAGCACAGGCCACGAGCGATTTTTGCGGGTTTAGGGAAATAAATCCCCTAGCGCTCAATTCGTGCAGAACGGAAGCAACGCTCATCCACTAAAGGGTTCTAAACGTTTTAACACTCGATGGATACGAGGGCTTTACCAAGGAAGAAAAAAAAAAAAGGAATACGAGAAGGTAAACGGGCAAAAAAAAAAAGGAGGAGAGAAAGAAGAATAAATCTGAAGTGTTAATCATTTTACTTTCCAGTAAAATATAACATGTTGATCCAGTTAATATTTGATGCGAAAACACGGCAATATTCAAGGGGTCTTGAAATTACTTTGATAAGCTTTTGATAGGGATTGAAAAAAGGAAGATGAAATGAACAAAAAGAAAGAAAAAATGATTGCAGAGTCGGGCGGGATAGAGGGCAAATACATATGCGCTCTGCAGTGGCACAGTTTACTTATTCGGAGAACCGTCGACCTTTAGGCCGTCATGAGGAACTTGGGGAATAATGTAGTCGTGATGGCGGCCCACCTCTTCCTCCCACTTGTCACCGTGGCTGACGGAGGGGTCCTTGTACAACTTCAAATCCCAGTTGTGAAACAAGTAACCCAGAGCAACTTGGGTTTCCATGAGCGAAAGGTGTTGTCCGAGACAGTTTCGAGGACCATTGATGAAGGGAATGAACGCATACGGGTCGATGGTTTTTGAGAATGTTTTCTTCTCTGAAGAATTCAACAAGTTGGTGTTGTTAGCAATCTCCGCGTCGATAAAGCGCTCGGGGATAAACTCGGTAGGGTTTTCCCAAATATCGGGATTCTGGTGCACACCTTGAATACCAACCGCAACGGTGCAGCCCGCAGGCACTTTGAGGTCTTCCTCCAGACCGCTGTCCTCCTTCTTCCAGATATCGTCTTTGGAGGCATAACGCATCACCAGTGGCACAACGCTGTGTTTCCGCAGTGTCTCTCGGAGAACAGCGGGAATGTACTCCAATTGGCGGACATTGTCGGCAGAGGGAACCCCACGTGGGCCGTAGCGGGTCTGAATGACTTCTTTGCAGTTTTTGGGGTCAAACAGCCGTTTCGCCTCCGCGACAACCTTGTCGTGAACATCTTTGTTTCGGATGACTTCGTAGGTGGCCCATGTCAGCAAAGCGGCGGAGGTTTCGTGGCCGGCTAGCAGCATGGTCTTCACGTCATCGATGAGTTCGTGCGCGACGTGGTCGTTCATGGTGTCAATTTGTGACATGCAGAGTGCCAGAATGTCCGGCTTTCCTGATTTCATCTTTTCTTCATGTTCCTTCCACCTCGTGGTGATGATCTCGTAGAGCACTTGGTTCAGCTTCTCCAAACAGCTGTTTCGCTCCTGGGATCCTTTAAGGAATGGCATAAAGGCCCTCCAGGGCGCCCATACACGCTTGTTGCACTCGTGGACGATGGGGAGATACAGAGCGGGAAATATCTTGTCGGTCTCGTCGGGCGAAAGGGACAGCGAGCTCTCCCCAATCACCTGAAGCGTCATGTGACGGAATTCTTCATTTAAATCGACAAAAGGTTGAGAGGGGCTCAGTTTGTCCAACTTCTCCATAATACGGTCCACAGCCTTCACCGTCATCATCGGGACATCTTCCAAGATATCCACACGAAGAGCGTGTGAGAGAAGAAGACGGCCTTTTTTCCATTGCTCATCTTCCGCGGTAACCAATCCAGTGCCCAAAAGACAGAGAAAGTGCTTATAGGCGGAATCAATGGCTTTTCGGTAAATTCGTTGGTGAGTCAACAGAACACGCTTCAGCAGTTTGGGTTCATTAATATACAAGACGCGCATACCCGCCGCATTAAAGTAAACCACCCTTTTGGACTGACGGGGAATGTTGACTTCAGGGTGAAAACTCCAATTTGTCATCTTTGTCCAGGGCGCGGCGCCGTTCAGTAAGAGCGCATGACCGAGAATGGGGACACTTCCTTTGATGGTGGGGAATTTGGCTAAATAATAGTCCATTCTCCATCCAGGGAGTATCACAAAGAATAATACATAAGTGGCAGCAATTACAAGAAGAGTCACCAAAATGGTCATTCCAATGTTATCTCCGCTGGAGTAGAAATTGAAAATCTGGCGAACAATTGGCTTCATAGTGTCAACTTCCTTTTATTAAGTTTACTTTTTTTTTTTTGTTTGTGTGTGTGTGTGAAAAGAAAAAAAAAAATGATATAGTGCTGATAGCTTTTAAATAATGAAAACAAAAAAATAATAATGACTAAACTGATATTAACTTTCAAGAAAAAAAAAAAACATTGAAAGACAAAGTAAGTGACAGAGTGTAAAAGTCAAAAAGAAAAAAAAATCAAGGACAAACGACATAATTAAAAAAGAAACAAATGATCATAATAATAATAATAATAATAATAATGATAATGGTACAAATAGAAAAATGAAAGAAAAAAAAATCGTAAGGCAGGAAAACAACCCTTTCCGTAAAACGAACATAATCGAACGCGCGCACAAACCCACAGACATACCGACACGCATAAAGAACGAAAAGGTAAAAAAAAAAAAAACAATAGTTTACAGTTTTTATTCATACAAGTACTATACATCGGTGAATACTTTTCTTTACTATACGCGGTACTTTGCCAAAAGTGCCTTGATGGAAGGGGACACAGCTTGGTGTTGCGTACTATTGGTTCTATTTCGGGTCACATTGGTTTGTCTTACATTTTTTAACGACAGCGGAGGAGCCTTGGCCTCTCCCTCCCTCTTGAGTCGGGCGTTTGTCAGGAGATCGGAAACCGGGTCGCCGGAGGGCTTCAGCTTGGGCAGCGCACTGTCCGGGGGGCACTCCTTCTTTGCCTGCAGCCCCTCGCCCTCCAGCTCGGTCGCAAATTCATCCAGCAGGCCGTCCAGATCCAAATCCCCTTTTTTCTCTGGTGGTGGGTTGGCTTTACTGCCAGTGGTGGAGGGAAGAAGGCCGTTCCCAATACCGTTCAGCTTAACATTCGCGAGATGAAGGCCGAGGCCGTTGGTGGGGGCGCGCCCCGCGGCGGCGGTGTCCTTCGTCGTGGTGGTGGTCGCAGGAGGCAGAAACGACTTTTTAGGAGACACCGCTGGCCCAGTAGAATCCTGGGTCTTATTGCCAAAGGAGTAGATCTTTTGCGGGGAGGCGGTGGAAAAGTTGTCCAATGACGCTCGTTTGGTGTCCAGCGAAGAGTTCATCTTGTCCCCTTTACTGTAATCAGTGTTATCGGTGGTGGTGCCCTGCATTGCTGCTGGAGCGCTTTGGGGGCTCTGCTGCAGTCGACGGGCGGCGTTGGCCAGTTGATCGATCGCGGCCGCTGAGACGCCTCCACTATCGTCCAATCCTACGTTGAAATACGGGTGCTGAAGGCACTGCTCGGCGGACGGTCTCTTCTTGGGGTCGTACGTCAACATCCACTCAATGAGCTCCAGTGCGGGGGTGGGGGTGTGGGTGGGCAATACTTTGGCTAGACCGCAGCCCTGAATGTTGGGGAAGGAATATCGGATTTTTTTGGCTAAAACAAGGCCGCCTGGCCACACTTTTTCATTGGGTGAGCCCAACACGTTCATTATTTTGAACAACTGATCCACTTCATTAGAACCGGGGAAAAGAGGCTTCGTGGTGATTAGTTCGCACATAATGCAAGCCGCGGCCCAGATGTCCACGGGAGAGCTGTAATTCCGGTCCTGCAGCAACAGCTCCGGGGAACGGTACCAGCGCGTGGAGACATAGTCGGTGAAAGGGGGGCGGGCCCGTATCTCCTTGACGAGGCCGAAATCTGCTAGCTTCACCGTCTCCTCCTGGCCCTCCCGACGAACTAGAAGGTTCTCTGGCTTGAGATCCCGATGAAAGTACCCGCGCTTGTGGATGTAGGCTAAGGATTGTAGCAGCTGGCGCATGTACAGTTTCACTCTGTGATAGGGGATGGCGGGAGCGGTGGCGCTCGATTCTGGTTTTTGCGCCTGTTTGGCCTTTTTGATAACGCCCAAAAGGTCGCAGTCCATAAACTCAAAGACAAAAAATAACTCGTTGTTCTCCCGAATCACCTCTCTAAGCTTCACAATATTAGGATGGCCATGAATTTTGCGAACTACGTCCACCTCGGGAAGTTTAACGCATTCCTCCCAAGTGTAGTACTTTTGTTTCATTTTCTTGATAGCCACTAACTGGCCCGTTTTTTTGCTCACCGCCTTTGCGACGGAGCCGAACGTCCCATCACCTATTTGATTGACTAATTCGTACTTATCCATGACGTCACACAGACTTTTGGTGTTGCGGTGATATTAAAACTATTTCTAAAATGATGGGCAATGGGTATTTTTATTCGCTGTTGTTGTTGTTGTTGTTGCTTCCTTTTCTTTGTGAGTATGTGTGTTTGTCTCTAAAACAATACGCTAAACTTTTGGGGAAATGAGGGGAGAAAGCGTTAAGCCAGTTGGAGGGAGAAAAGGAAAAAGGAAAATCACTGAGGTAAGGAAACAGTAAACAATACAGGACACCGCACGGTAAGTCCGCCGGGACAGGGGGGATTTTGACATATATATATATACTACTACATACCCTAACAACACTATAGAAAGAGAGAAACTCTACCTTGTACAGTGATACTAAAAAATGGAATTAAAATAAAAGAAAAAGAAAAAACTCACTTCTCGTTTTCCTTTAAGGGTGGAGAGAGTGAGGATCCGGGGGCCACGCACCGCTCAAACCGCCGTTGGCCGCGGCAATAATGAGGAACCCTAACACGAAGTTAGGCATCATATTACCAATGGACCACGTTCCCAGAACAAAAAACTGAGTAGTGAAGGACTTGGGGACGTAGGCGGGTTTCAGGCTGTCGAACTTCAAAGGAACCACACGACCCTTTCCAATGGGGGCGGCGATGCCTTCGTAGAGAAGCGCAGACGAACGACGAAGCATAACGTTAACTATATTAAGGAAAAGAGAGAGAGGGAAAAAAAGAGAAAGAAGTTTATCCGATTCACAATCAGGACTCAATACAGGAGAAGAAAAAAATTAACGCAAACGGTGAAAATACCAAAAAGGTAAGAAAGGGAAAATTATATAGATATATATAACGCGAAAAGGAAAAAAGGAACTTTGACTCTTTTTAACTAGGATTATATTTTCTGCTTGGTTGACAACTTTTTTTATTATTTTTCTTGAAATGGGTAAAGTGAATGGGTGGCGTTTCAGTGCACAGAACCGTTACCATGCAACGTGTGTATACTT
>AUXL01000100.1:0-20619 GCA_000482185.1 Angomonas desouzai | reverse complement strand
TTTTTCCTGTTTATATACTACACCTTCTTTTGCGCGATGATGCTTCACTTCACCGTGTCCGTCGCCTCCGCCAGCTTTACCGAGTACGCCAGCAAGCACCTCATGACCTATGACGATACCTGGATGAAGCGACACGTCAAAATTATGATCAACAAATTCACCGTTCGTCGGGCCAAGGTGTATCTGAGCACTCTCTTTGGTATTCACAATGAAAATCGGTATTTGAGTGAAATTTGTGAGGCACTGGAGGAACACTTGGAGGAGCAGGTGGCGGCGGACATGCGGGGTCGACGGAAGAATATTGGCCCTCGGTTGAGTGTGGCCTCCTCGAGGGGGAGCGCGGCGGGATCGCAGGGCAAGGGACCACGGGAGGCGCCCATTTTGAAAAAGGTCCCTGTCGTTAGTAACAACGCCCTCATTAGTTCCCACGAAGTTGGCGACACCACCGACAGCTCCACCGCGAGGGCGAGTGCGGTGGTCAACAGAGTTCGACCAGAGGAAATCGTCGACAAGCGTCGCATCAACCGAAATCAGTACAAGATGAGCTACTCCCAGTGGTCGGAGCTGCTGAGCGGCCGTCTGTACAAGCAGTGCGGCGGGGCGGAGTATTTCGCCGACCTGTGGCGGTCCATTGTAGAGGCCCTGCGAGACTTTGAGGAGACCCCGGACCAGATCACCTACCGGGACCGACGCGCCCAAACCCAAGCACTGACTCGCCACGTCATGAACGGAGAGCTTATCAAGATTGAGAATTTGGATCGCACCATTTCAGATTTGGAGCAGCACGTCACGAATATGTTTGAAATCACTCAGCACCGAGAGAATATGCTCCACACGGAGCAGGCGGAGGCCGATTTTTACGATGTTCCCGATATTGCATAACATATGATGAATGTATACGACGTTTTTTTCTTTCTTATTGCTTTGTACAGTATACCCCTTAACAGTCAGCACTTTATTATAGCTTTTTACTTTCCCTTTCTGGGAGATGAAAACTGCTAATACGCTGAACAATTGCATTTTTTCTTTCTTTTCTTACTTTTCTTACTTTCCACAGATTTAGCACCATGAGTCGGTCTGCACCGAACCAGTATAACCCATCTC
The DNA here is from genome assembly GCA_000482185.1 of Angomonas desouzai. Lineage (NCBI taxonomy): Eukaryota > Euglenozoa > Kinetoplastea > Trypanosomatida > Trypanosomatidae > Angomonas > Angomonas desouzai. The sequence continues at coordinate 19,515 of AUXL01000100.1, read as the reverse complement.
TGGATGAAGAAAGCACGGAGGACAGCTCCGTCACGGAGTCGGAGCAAGAGGCCCGCCGAAAGACCGTTTTAGAAATGAACGACAAGGCCATGGATGCCCTCCGTGTAGAGAAACAAAAAGAGAGTCACGATATTCTACTAGAGGCGTTGCGAGTCTCCCGGGAAGGCCTGTCCACTAGCCAAGGGGAGGACTCGATGAAAAAGTGGCTCCATGTGTATGCGCTGACGCTCAGCAATTTTGGTTGTCAGCTCTACCGCGAGTCCTTCGCCGCGGATGCTAAACGGGTATTGGAGGAGGCGGTCAAAATAGAGACTACCGTATTCGGAAAAGCCTCCTGCTCCACGATGCTCAACCTCTCCTCTGTCTTACTCGCCGTCAATCAGCCAGAAGAGGCACTGACGATTGCCAAGGAGTGTACCGCTATAGCACAAGACGACGATCCCGTTTTGTTCATCACTTCTCTGCACAATTTGGCGGTGATATTAGAACAGCAAAAAAGCGAAATAGAAAGAAGTGCGGCTCTCCCCGCGATGCTAAGGGCGTTGAGGGAGGCGGAGTCATTCCTAGGAAGTGATCACCCGACGACGGTGATGTTGAAGGACAAGTGCAAACTGTCCTCGTCCTCTACTTCCCCTCCCGCCGCTACCCCGACAGACCCCCTTTCCACAGGACTGGCCGCCAAACGCCCTCAGGCCTCCGTCCCTCCCCCCTTGCTCAACGTCAGCAACAACTCCTCCGCCCGTGAGAGCAGCAGGGGAAACCCCTTCTCTTTTTCCCAGACCACCCCCAACTCTTCTCAGAGAGCCATTGAGTCTCCCACCGCCCTGCGGAATAAGGCCGCCGCGGCACTGCGCACGCTAGACTTTGGCATGGTCCCTGTGGGTGGCAGCCATCCCAAGGAGATGCTCGCCACCTACCCCCTCGCCCAGTCATCCCCCTCCGCCCCCCAGAGGATGCCCAGTCTCCCTCCCGGGGCCCCCCCTCCACTACCCCGACCCCCACAGCGAGGTAGCTACACCGCCGCCTCTGCCGCTCCTCTGTCGCGTCCGTCTACCGACTTCCGCCCCCCTCCCCCTCTGCAGTCGGTGCTGGGCCGACATTCCTCGCTGGGGCTAGGGAGTCCCAGTTTCGCCGCCCCACCGCAGCGGCCCTCCACCGTCAATGTGGGCCCCGGACCGAGTATATTTTCTCCCAAGAGGGGCTCCTACGCGCCCCCCAGACCGTCCACGGCGGACCGGAGTGTGTTTCAGGGATCGATGAAGCTGCGCCGTGGCGGTCGCCAAGAGGAGGAAGAGGAAAAGTACCGAGCGTTGATGAAGCAAAAGGAAATCAACAAAAAGAGGGAAAAAGAAAGACAAGAAAAGATTAGCCAAATACAGAAACGCTCCCAGAACCGGGCGGCGAGCTCCATCCAGTGGGCGTGGCGCTCCTGGTGGGCGCAAAAGGGAAAGCACCGAAAGGAGTTGAGACTGAGAGAGGAGGCGGAGCGTCGCTATCGGCTAGAGAAGCGCAATATTACAGAGGGCAAGAAGAACAAGGCACCGGCAGCTCAGGAGATGGTAGAACCAGAAGTGTGGAAGGACAGCGTCAGAAAGTGCGCTACTGTGTGGCTCGAGCGAACGGAGATTCGCCGTTATTTGGCTCGGCGAGGCGGCCCTCGCCGGGTGAGAAGTGAGAAGGAGCTGAGGAAGCGTCTGGTGTCGATCCAGGCGGCGTGGCGGGGGGCGCTGGTGCGGGAGCGAATCCCTTTTCTTCTCGTCACGGAGACCAACAACGAGTCCAACCGCATGGAGGAGGAGGAAAAGCACTACGCGGCGCTAATCATCCAGACCAACTACCGCGTCTACTCTGCTAAACTACTATTTGAAAAAATCAAGCAGCGAGTCCTACTCGAACCCACCCTGAAGATTCAGGACTGGTGGAGAGAGCGGAATGCCCACCTCAAGTCGGAGGGAATAGATAAGTCCTCCCTCACCACCAAAAACAAATGTGCCTCCATTATTCAGACCGCATGGCGACACTACAAGTGCCGTGTGGCGATTTATATGTATCTCCTGAGTCTCCAACTCCACTCCAAGCGCAACACGAGTGTCAACGTCAGTGACAAGGGCTCCTTGCTGAGCGGTGGTGCGACGCCCAACGTCAGCGCCCTCCACCCAAAGCCCCGGCCCGACGCCGTGAGATCGAAGCCAATGACCTCCGGTGTACAGCAGTCCATCAACTCGTTTGTGGATGTATCTCGCAGTAGTGAACGGGAATTAGACAGCATCATGAAGCGGGACTGGAGTCACTACGCTGGGATTCAGCGCAAGCGGAACATTTTCACTCAACGGAGCGATGTCACCTCCGCCAGCGGGGAGCAACTCTTGTCCTCCTATCTCTCGGAGCGAATGCGCCATGTGGATTAGTACTGGTCTGTGTCACTGTGTAAATATCTCTCTCTTTACCCCATTGTACAATGTATGCTTTTTGTATTGACTACAATTACTGTTATTACCAAGGCGTTTTTCATCGTTTTTTTTTTTCTCTGTTTGATACCCGGATTCCTTCTTTACATTTCCCTTTATGGATTCATTTCAAACTTTCTTATCTCCTTTTTTTTTTTTTATTCCACAACATAGTCATTAGATTACGTTCTCCGAGTTGCCTTTTTCATTGTTTTTTATCTTTCTAGTCTTGAACGTATAACTTTACCGACACTGACTCTACAGGATTCAGTGAGTCTCATTTTTAATTCTAAACTAAGCTAAATTATAAACACAAATAAGATAACAATAAGAATCATCCATAATAACAATAATAACAAGCAAACGCCACTTTATTTAACGTAAGATGATCACGGATGCAGAGTTCTGGATTGAAGTGCGCCGTAAGGCCGCCGGCGGGGATGCGATCTTCCGTTACATGTCCGCCGCCCTACACGTTCGTCAGGTCCAGTTAGACTCCAAGTGTGGCAGCTTAGATCGGGAAGAGTTCAAGATGGATACGCTAGGAAACGAGCGCCGTGACGCGGTCGACGGCAAGGTCCCCTCAGAGGACGAGAAGAAGAGAGCCAATGAAAACCGAAAGAAAAGGGAAAGGGAGCTAAAAGAGTTAGAGTCTCCGATTGAGAGTAATAAAGCGTTAAAGTTGAACGGAGTGGGCAACCACCGAACAATGCCCATCGCCATTCGTGTACTACAGCAAATCATGATGTTCGCCGTCCCCATTTACTCTCTGCGGTATAACGTCCCCGCCATGTCCATGAGCTGGAACACCAGCTGCTTTATTGATAGAACCAACAAGCAGCTCACCACGTTCGGCGCGGGTCAGGGCGTGAAGGTGCCCCAGCACTTGTGCTGCCGTGGGTGTGTGGCGGGAGATGCGTTTTTCGCCATCTTGACCGACAATGACGAGGTCTGGGCCTCTGGTGGACTCAAAGTGTCTAGCGCCTCCATCAACGGCCCCACCCCCCTCGGCCGGGAGGAGCTGATGACCGGTGTGGCCGGTAAGACGCTGATGCTGGTGGGCCACGGCCCCCGGCTGGCCAGCGTCACCCGCGCCTTCACCGTCCGCCCCCTCTCCGCGCTGTCGAACCCCTCTCGCTCCATCATCCCCTCCCGTCATGTTCGCTTTCTTGACATTGGATACCGTGAAGACTATTATATGGTCGGCACCGACTCCATTGTGTACAAGACCAACGCGTCCAAAAAGTCGATCAGCACCCCCCGTCGTGTCATGACGCTGTGCCGCACCCCGGTCTCACGGGTGGCGAGCGGGACTAGTTTTCTTCTCATTATTGATCAAAACGGTCACCTACACTCCCTTGGAAGGAACAAAAAAGGACAGCTGGGTAACGGCGAACACGAGGAGGCCCATCGCAAACCCTATCTCCAAAGGACTCTCCTGCACCACTACTTTGTGCAGGTCGCCGCGGGAGACTGTCACTCCCTCGCACTGACCAGTAATGGTATTGTGTACGGCGCGGGGTGTAACGAGAGCGGCCAGCTCGGCCTCGGCTCTCAGGTACGGGAGGTGCTCCACTTCACCCCCATCCCCCTTCCCAGCAAGTGTGTCGGTATCGCGGCCGGCCCCGCGGGTAGTATGTTTGCCTGCGAGGACGGACAGGTGCTCACGTGTGGTATCAACGACTGCATGCAGCTAGGACTGGAGACCACGCAAAAGATCGTCTATGATCCCTCCCCTGTCAATGTCCTACAGGCCGGTGTGGAGTCCTACACGATGGACTTTGGCGGCTACCGTCGCCCAGAGTCGCCCTATGAGTCTGACGCCGAGGCCAACAAGGAGGTGGACCCCATCATTGAAGAAGGGCCGGGTCCCTTAAGTCACCCGAACGGGTCGACACCGCAGGCCGCCGACGATGATCGCAAAAAGGTCCCCAATACGTCCTTCTCTCTCATTAGAGAAACCACCATCGTAGAGTCCCATGAACCGGTGGAAGAGAGTAATTTAGAGGGCGACTTTTCCAAAACTAGAGGAAGCAAAACCACCAATAGCAAGGGGGACGCGAAAAAGAAGGAGGAAACTAAAGGAAAGGCAGGAAAGGAAGGCAAGACGGATAGCGACAAGAAGGCCTGTGCTAGTTGTTGCGCCGTTATGTAAGACAACCATCTGTAGTATTTTTTTTCTTTTTTTTAATTTGCACGCTGACTTCATAGCGATTAATTATTATTGATGGCGTCTGAGGAGAATTTGGGGAATGTCTTTTTTTTTGTTCATTCTCTTTTATCCTTACTCATCCGTTTTGCGAACGTTTCTTTTCTTTCTCCCTCCTTTCAAGCAGAATTAGTGAATCCGCATGCTGAGGTTTTGCGCCAGACGCACCACGCTCTCCGCCGCCGTGGTCGCCCACCAGAGGGCATGGAAGTCCTCCCCCCCTACCGAACCCTCCGGCCTCCAGCCTGCCGAGGAGACCGCCCACAACACCGTTTCCACCGACGTCGCCGAGCCCCAACTCCCTCCTCCTCCCGTGCACACCGCACCAAAGTTCCCCTTCCCCGGCCGACGGGGCAACATCTCTCCGGAGTACTACGTCAACCACAACACCGCCGGCCACCCCGACCCCGTCGCGGAGATCCTGAGCGCCGGTCGCTCCGACCCGGAGTGGCGCTGGCTCAAGCTGTTGTGCTTTATCTGTGTCATGTCCACCGCGGGGACCTGGGTCTATGGCGTGTTCTTCCCGGAGCATATCAAGTACTTTAAGGATGAGCCCTGGTCACCGTTCAAGAACTAATGAGGGAAGGGAGCAAAAGACGTGTGTGACTGAATATTAGTAGTAAATAGTAGCACCCTCTCTTTACACATCCACAAATGAAATAAAAACAAAAATGAAGTGTTGAATTTAAATTTCACTTGCTCACATTATACTATTCAATCATTATTGTATTTCTGTTTTTCTCTGTTTTGACGCGCTGTTTTTGAACCCGGAGTTTGTCTAAATTCAGTTATTTGTCTCTACTTTCTTTGACCCTCTCCTTTTTTTTTTCTCTTTTCGCTACACTTATAGAGACGTAAATACATTCATAGCTTTTATTATTATTCTGCTTTACAACACCCTCCTCCTTTCTGCTTTCTTCACACTTATTCTTTAACAAATGTAACACCACCTACCTTAAATGATGTATTAAACGAGATTATTATCGATTTGTTCATATTCTGAACCATTTTTGAGGAGCTTGATCCCTACTTAACTGAGCGTTACACTTTGGGTGACACTTGCTTGCTTATTGTAAATAAAACTAATAATATCGCAAGAAACTATTTCTGATACTCCAACACTCTGATAACTTCTGAAAAATACCCTGAATACTCATATTTTTATTTTTTCCCTCTCTTATTTCTTCTCTTCAGTAGGCTTCTGGCCATCAAAAAAGAGAAAAAAAAAAGTACAAAGTAAAGCTTACCATAGGACATTTTTTTTTCTAGTTTTTCCTTTTTTATTCTATTGAGGGCTCTCGCTCTAGTTCACATTTCTCTTGCGTTTTCTTTTTTTTTCATATTTTTGGATCCGTTCTGATCCATTTATTTGGGTCCGCTTTACAAGAGGGTGAAAACTCATAAAACAACAACATCGGCCTAGTCCGCACTCTTTTAGCTCACTGAATGCAATATCCCCCCTCTTCCGTTCCGTTTGTGGAGTATGTTCTCAAAGCTATTGAACACCCGCCGCACATGTTTGTGTCGAAACTAGCCGCCTGCTGTGCCATGCTCTTCTCACCCGGTCCGATACGGAACTACTCCGGACACTGTCCTACAAATGGGCGGTACGGTTTCACATGGATCGACGAAAACTAATGGAATCGTTGCGAAAGCGATCGCAAAAAAGCTTTAAGCGACACTCCAACACCGATGTGTCACAGAGTAGCAATCGGGAAATGGAACTACTAGATGAAAAGGCCAACCACGACGAGGCGGTGGAACATCTAATGCGTATTCTCAACTCTCTCATTCTCACTTACTTTTCATGGAACTGGCACAAGACGGATTATGTTATTCAAATCAACAAGGAGTACGAGGCCCTCATTCGGGAGAATATTTTACCCCTCTGTATTGTGACCTCCCCCGAGGACGGTGTCGATGACCCCACCCCTTCCGCCTGGCTCATCCCGCTGTTTCACACCAGTCCAGTGGCGTTCAGTCCCACCTCCAAGAACGGCCCTGGCAGCATCGGAGAGACCTCCGGCCTCATGAACGCTGATACCAGAGAAGGCAATCTAGGCACCTCCCTGCCGATACGCATACGGGGGAGCACCATGGACATGGAGAGCACCCAGTCGGGATCGCTGCGGACGTTTCAAGCCCCTTTCGCCCCGCGAAGTACCACCGGCTCCAAAATCCCCGGATTCCCAAAAGGTAGCCTGGTGGGTTCCCCGTTTCTCTCGGACCGGGGCAAACCTAGCTTTCTCTCCCCCGACCGCGTCATCTCCACCCCCACCGATGAAGGCAGTGTCCTCTCCCTCGACGCTAGTACCGTCTTCCAGGACTCCTCCATGATTCTCATGACGCTGTCCAACTACCGCGATATTATGCGCCGCAACCACTCTGGTATTCTCATGATCTTCCATGCCCGATTCTCGGTCAAGAGTAATGAGGTGATGGATGTGTTGCAGGAGATTGTGCAGCGGAAGCCGCTCACCCCTATGCCGACCGTCGCCGTCGTGTACAGTGTCACGGAGCCAGAATTAGCCTCCATGTACAGCATCCGCTTCATCCCGACCATTGTCTACACCCCTCCTTCTGGGAACCTATCGACTTCGGTGTTGTCAGGGTCGGGGACGAAGCGGATTCCACTGGAAGAGAGCAACAGCGACACCAACACCAACGCCCCCAATAGTGTGAGAAGAAGCTCCTCCATCCGCCTCGCCGCCCCACTGTCCAGCTCGCTCCCTCGTCCCTCTCCCATCCCTTCCGCGGAGGGAGGCAACGCGTTTTCACCGACCGAGGTGCTTTACGGCTTCAAGGTACGGACGAGTACGACCCCCGCCACGTCCTCCCCCGCGGTGTGCACGACACCCACGACGGGAGAGCAGCCGAAGGGCTCGTTTATGTGCACCAACACGTCAAATAGTGCCGCGAACAATGAGCAGCTCACCAGCAGCACGCTTAGCGGTGGGGACTCCTCTTACACTTTATTTATCGACGAGGACGAGGACGATCACACCGACCTCCAAGACATGTTGAGCAATGACAATCACATCACCTACCCCATGGAAGGTCTCTCTAGCTACTCCTCCATTGTGGAGTGGATTGAGACGTTTGGCGCCAAGAAGCCTCAACTTCAAAAGAACAAAAACTTCGTCGCCCGTATGAACTCTGTCCGTGCGGAAGAAAAATTTAAACGGGAGAGAGAGTTACACTCCGCCCTCGTTCTCCTCCGCCGTCTCCAAGGCATCTCCCAGCAGTCTAGTGTTTCCCCCTCCACCCCCCAAGACGGCCCCCTCTTCATTTTTCTCGGCGGTGGGATGGCGGCCGGGAAGACCACCGCGGCCAGCGCCCTCGCCCAGAGTGCGTGGTGGAAGGACCACAAGGATCAGAGTGTTATTGTCAACGCTGATGAGTTCAAAGTGTTCAACCCCCTCGTCGACTCTACAAGACCAGAGGTCCACGCCCGCAGCACCAAGGCCGCGGAGAGTCTGCTCGTGCAGGCCATCAACCAAGGCCGCAGTATTGTCTATGACAGCACCATGATGTGGGAGCCGTACATCAACCAAGTCGTCGACATGGTCCGTCACGCCCATCAGTCCCTCTACAAGCAGGGCCGCGGCTATCTCCCGGAGATGGGCATTGAGGAGTATTTTGTCCCCTCCGAGGAGCGCCGCGTCGCCATGCACTTACCCTATCGAATTCACTTCTTGGGCATCACCGTCGAGCCCGAAATCGCCGTCCCACGCGGCTTCATCCGCAAGTTCACTTCCGGCCGCGGCGTCCCCATCCCCACCCAGCTCCGCTCCTTCAAGTACTTTGCCAAGAACTTTAGTCACTACACCTCCCTCATGGACTCCACCACCCTTTACGATAATAACGTCTACGTCGACCTCGACAAGGGGGAGCTGCCACCGGTGATGGCGGAGTGCAACGCCGAGACAGGGCACCGACTGCGTATCCGCGACGAGGCCGCCTACCAGCAGTTCATGAAGCAAGTCTCCTTGAACGAGGACGCGGACAATATGATGGAGATTTACGGCACGGCGAACCTCTCTCAGCAGAATGTGTGTTGGAGCCCCTCTTTTGGCAGTCCCAACTCCCGCAGTGTGAGCCGGGATGTCCCCACCTAAAAACAGAATGGAAGCAAATAATAAATATATAAAAAATATGTTGTAAATATACACAATTTCTCTTTCCCTCTCTCTCCTTTTTTTATTTTATTTAATATTAATCATTATTATTATTCTGACGTTTTATTACATACGTTTTCAAAAGAGATAACACACCCAATAAATAAATAAAAAATTAAATATATACACATAATAATAATAATTAAAGTATTAACTAAAAATCTTAAATTGTATCATACGGAGACGCTTACAACCTTAATTATACACAGAGTGATTCACTTTGCGTTTGTATACTGTTTTTCATTTTACACTCTTTTGCTTCTTAAGCAACTTTTGTTTCTATTCTGTTATCCATTTGATGTTGTACCACTGGGCGTGTCGAACGTAGTAAAATTTTTTCTTCTTTCCCCTTCTTCCCACCTTCCAATAAATAATAATAAAGGATAAAAGGAGAAGCAATCTCATCATGTCCGCTATTACTCTGAAACGTTTGGCGAATGACTACAAAAAGGTGTCGGCAGCGGTAGAATCCAAGTCGGAGGATATGGCCAACGTCACCTCCGTTTCTTTACCCGACGGTGACAATCTATTTGTGTGGGAAATTAAAGTGAAGCCCCCCGCGGGCTACTACGAGGGACGAGAGTACCAGATGAGGCTCGCCTTCCCCGAGCGCTATCCCTGCTCTCCCCCCGAGTTTACTTTTATTACCCCTATTTTCAACCCCGCGGTGTCCGCGACGGGGCAGATCTGTCAGGCGGCGCTGGCGGACTGGCAGGCTACCACCCCCATCGCGGGTGTGTTTCAGACGATATTTCAGCGTATCTTTGTAGATTTTGAGGCCCTGGACCCTCTGAACGAAGAGGCCACGAAGCTGTTTGCGAGCTGCAAAAAGGACAACAAATTCGACCCCTTCAAGAAGAAAGTCAAAGAGGGAAAGTGGAATTAATGGCGTCCATAAGTATAGGCCAATGCACCTCACAAGTGTGCCACTGTTTTATCTCATTTTCAGCCTCACCTGTCACCTTGTGTGGCAGTAATCTATTTTTTTTTTTTTTTTTGAATTTCCCAGTTCAAAAGTTTTTGTGACCCCCACCCCCTTTTTTTTTCTTGTCAATCTTCTTAATGATTTTTTTTTTTTTTGTTTATCATTCATTCCTTTTCTTTCTCTCCTTCCCAAACTCTTTTCCTTTTAGTGATGATCCGCTGTCCAACTGGAAGTCCTCTTCGGAGGGTTCCCCAAGGGCAGTTCCCATTTCATTCTTCTCCCCTCTTCGCAGCATCAAGGGGGGTCGTACAGTCTGGAAAGGGTGGAGTGCGGAGTATTCTAGACCAGTACGAGACGAAAGAACAGCGAATGAAGCTGTCCAATAACAAAAACGGTAATTATTACCGATTTCAGCAGAAATTATGGCCCTCGCTGGAGGCGATGGAAACGGAACTGACCAAAATTCATTATAGTCCTGTGGAACGAAATCCGTTAGAGTATCTTCCTATCCGCAAGGAGGCCCCGAAAAAGTACTTTACCTGCGAAGGGCGAGGTGGCGTCGCCCTGCTGGAACAGGTGGAAAGGGAGGAAAACCAGAAAGCGCTTGAGGCCGAAAACACGCCAGCAACGGTATCCCAAGAGGAAGAAGGGGATGAGATGATGTCTCATCTGCTAGAGACCGCCAACACGCCCCTCAAGGATAAGATGTTCACGGATATGGAGGTGGAGGGCTCCTTGTTGGAGTCTACCAGTGAACACGTACGAAACATCATCTGTGAAGACCTAATGGTCAACACGCTGGCGATTCAGCCGAGCCCCCAACGGACCGATCTCTCCCGTGAGAGAAAAACCTCCACCGACCTCGCCGGCAGCTCCTGGGAGGCCCTCGGGCTGGACCCTTTGATCGCGAGCGCGGCGGCACAACTGCTAGGCCCGGTGCCCTCTCGGTTGCAGACACGTCTGATCCCCGCCCTGATCAATGAAGATCACAACGACGTTTTATTAAACGGCGTTACCGGAAGTGGTAAAACCACTGCGCTCATTCTTGCCATTCTTCACGGCATACGCAACGAGGACGCCGGCTTCAATGTGGTGGTCGCCTCCAATGCCATGACAGCGATGCGGCTGCATGATTTGGTGATGGCGCTCGCGAGGCGGGCGGGAGGGGGGGCGATGGTGGACCGCCCGGCGGACGACTATGGTTGGGTCTTTCTAGGGACCACTCGTGAAGACCATGATCAGTACTACCGCCGTTTGCGAAGGGGGTTGGGGCGGCCCAATGGACCACACCGTCTGTTAATCACCACCGCGGATGTGATGACGGAACTGCTGTTTGAAAAAAAGATGGAATTCGCCGACTTTGGGTATCTGAGACGGGTCTACTTTGATGATGTAGGGGTGCAGGTGCCGATGCTGTCCGAGACCGCCTCCGTTGACGAGGCGAAGGAGAGGGTGCGGAACCCACTGGCAGCGGAGCTACTCCTTGGGACCCTTCACCAGTTGCCCGGGCCACATATCCGCTCCATTCTTCAATTAGGTCTTGTGTCCGCGGATGTGGACGCGGGACTGAAAAAGCACCTCCAGTCCCTCTGTATGAAACCCGCGGCGCAGACGGTGATCATGTCCCCCGTTCGCATTCCCTCCACGGTACACTGCTTATTTAGTTTCTATCTCCCCGAGAACGATCGCCTGGCGTATTTGGCGGGTTTGATCTGGAATGCGAGGGAGACGATTCCAGGTCGGGGTATTATCTTTGTGCGCCACGATGAGGATGTGCTTCACATGCGGCGCAAACTTCGCTCCCTCGGTATGAACGTCAAGCTCTTCTCGGAGGTCTACGGTGATGGCGAGTTCAAGGACAAGTGGCGATTTCTAATCCTCAAAGAGAGTGAAGCTTTTGGGGTTGACATCCCCCTTGTTTCTCACGTGTTCATCACCTTTCCCCCCTCCAGCTGGCAGACCTACCTCCACATGTGCGGCCGCACCGGCAGACTGGGAAATGTGGGCTGGGTGTACACTGTCACCGACAAGCGTCAGTCCCGCGCGGTCCGTCTGATCGCGCAAGACCTCGAGGTCGACTTTGTCCATCACGTCGTGAACCAAGACCTTTCCCCGTGCGACCCTAAGGCGATCGATCGCCAGACCAAGGATCCGGAGCTCTACGGACTGGACCCGCAGTACGCCGTGAACCAGCACTACGAGGTGCAGGCCGAGAATCCCGACCTTGCCTACCGACCGAGGGAGTTCTTCTCCAAGCCTAACGTGAAGAGAGACTTTATGATGGAGGACTACACCCCGATTGCGGAAAAGGATACGACCTTCAAGAGTGCGAGGGCGCTGGCGAAGGACATTGAGGCAAACCCGGCTTTGGTGGACGAGATGAAAAAGAAGGGATACCTCAACCAATTCAACCGTCCTACCAAGAAACTAAGAGGGGCGCTAAAGCACAAAATCAGCAAGAGGGCGCCCTCTCCGCTAATGAAGAACAGAAGGGGGTAGTTTGTCACATTATTATTACTGTTAACTAAAAAAAGAAAAAAAAAGAAAATGTATTTCCGTCTTTCTTTTTCTTTGTTATTACTTTTATAATACTTTGTATATTTCCATGCGATTTATCGATTTTTCGCTTCTCCCCACCGTTAGGAAAAGTATTTTCACCCACCTTTCATCACTTTTTATCTATCACACTATGGCCCAAGTCATTGCGAAGAGCGCTGTTGCCGATGTTGATGAAAAGGGCGCCTTCAAGAGAAAGGAAAGTTTATTTCGCAATTTCATCACCGCGGATGGCCCTTACAAGCCCTCCAAGGGTCGCTATATTCTGTACATTTCCTACGCGTGCCCTTGGGCCAGTCGCTGCGCCGCGTACCGTGTGGTGAAAGGACTCGAGGAGGTGATTGAGCTGGCGGTGGTGTCGCCGGTGTGGGCCAAGACGAAACCCGACGTGGATGATCACCACGGATGGGTGTTTGACCCCTCCTTCCCTGATGCCACCGAGGACCCTCTCCATCTTTTCAAGACGGTCCGTGATATTTACGACTACTCCATGGAGCAAAGTGGGGAGAAGTTTGAGACCCGCTTCACCGTCCCTGTCCTCTTTGACCGCGAGAGCAAAACGATTGTCAACAATGAAAGCTCTGAAATCATTCGCATTTTCAACAGTGCGTTTAATGAATTTGCCTCCCACCCAGAGGTCGACCTCGCCCCCGCCGATCTCCTTCCCGCGATTGACGCCATGAACCAAATCACCTATGAACCACTGTGCAACGGGGTGTACAAGTGCGGCTTCGCGCAAAGTCAGGAGGCCTACGACGAGGCCGTGCACGGTGTCTTTGATGCCCTTGACCACGTGGAGAAAGTTCTGGAGACCTCCCGTTATCTGGTCAGTGACACCAATGTGACAGAGGCCGACATTCGCCTCTTTTGTTGCCTCGTCCGCTTCGATGAGGTGTACACGGTCCACTTTAAGTGCAACAAAAAGATGATCCGGGAGTATCCCAACATTTTGAATTACCTCCGTGATGTGTACCAAACCCTTCACCTCGCCCCTACTGTCAATATGCACCACATCAAGCACCACTACTACCGCAGCCACCCCAGCATTAACCCTTTTGCCATCGTTCCCGTTGGGGCGGATTTTATGGGACTTCTCTCGCAACCCCACAAGCGTGCGTAATGGGTGTTCCATTTGCTCAACACATGTATTAAAACGCCAATTCCTCTTCTATTATTATCATGGGGTGGGTAAGAAAGGGAAGAAAGGTGAGAAAGTGGCCGTAACTTGACTCTTCTCACGGATTCTTTTTGCTCTTATTTGCTCTTTTTTTGCGTGTTGCAATGACTACACCAGTATCATTACGATTTTAATTGAAATGAAGTAAAACAAAAATATTACCGAAAGTGCTGTGTTTACATTAATCCCTTACATTTTCCCCTTTCCCTTTTTAAAGATTTTTGTTCATTGTTTTTCTCTATTCTAGATTTACAAGGGGACTAGAGATGTCCTCTAGACGGGCCACCACACAGGCCAATACTCTCAATGCGGGTAAAGTAAGAGTCGTTGTGCGCTGTAGACCCCCGCTCTCCTACGAAGAGGGGCACTCGGTGGAGCGAATATTCGTAAAGGACAACTGCGTCCTCATCCACGGTCGCGACGAGACCAACGAAGCCACACAATTTAGTTTTGATAGAGTACTGTCCCCCGAGGCGGATCAGGCGGAGGTGTTCACGGAGGTGTCCCCGCTGGTCGATCACGTCCTCGATGGGTTTCACGCCACCATCTTTGCCTATGGTCAGACCGGTAGTGGTAAGACCCACACAATGGAAGGGGTGACCTATGTACGGAATAGTAAAGGGGCGGTGGTACCCGATATAGACAACACCCCTAGTGAACAGCACGGTATATTGCTCCGTTCGATCCAGCTGCTTTATGATAGGGCGAGACAGCGACAGGGCGGGGAGGCATCGGACCCCACCGGGGAAGGGGAGGAAAGTGCCAAGGCCAACACCTGTGAAGAGCAGTACACCTTCAAGTGTAGCTATCTGCAGATCTACAATGAAAAAATCACAGACCTTCTTAATAGTTCCACCAGTACCAAGTCAAACAAAAAGGAAGGCGACGGCGCTGGCCTGCCGATTCGGTGGTGCCATGGGGATACCTTTAAGGTGCAAAATTTAGTGCGGTGGGAGTGTGAGTCACCGCAGAGTATGCGAGACGCCCTGTTCCGTGGGATAAAGCACAAAGTCGTCGCCAGTCACGCCATGAATCTCCAGTCCTCCCGTTCTCATTGCATTTTCACCATCGAGATTGAATGCCGGAATATGCGGACGGGCCGAGTGACACGAACGTCGGAGTTTTCGTTTGTCGATTTAGCGGGGTCGGAAAAGATCAATCTCCTTTCGTCTAATCCGTCTCAAAAAATGGTAAAGGAATCAATCAACATTAACACCTCTCTCCTGGCGTTGGGAAAGGTGATCACAGCCCTGGCAGAGCGAAAAAAGAAGCGAGGCGGCCTTTCCCATGTCCCCTACCGAGACAGTAAACTCACGAAGCTGCTCAAGCACGCCCTGGGCGGAAACGCCTTTACAGTGATGATCGCCTGCATCAATCCCTCCGACCATTACGTCGAGGAAACCACCTCCACCCTCCTCTACGCCGGCCGCGCCAAGAATATTGAAAATGTCCCTCACGTGAACGAAGACTCCAACGCCGCGCTGATTCGGTCTCTGCGGGCGGAGATTGTGCAGCTCAAGAAGGAGCTGAGCTACTACCGCACCATGGCCTCGGAGTCGGTCTCAAGGGCGACGGAGGGGGTAGTGAACCCTAACCCCATGTCAAGAGTGGTGGCACCCGCCTCCTCTCTCTCCCCCACGGCAGCGGCAGGCGGACAGGGGGAGCAGCTCGCCGAGTCGCTCTTGGCGGCGTGCGAAATGTTACAGCAGGTACTAGAGATCAACGGTAAGCTGCGGGAGGCCTACGATGGGATACGAGAGGACAAGGAGGCAGGGGAGGAGCGGGAGGTGCAGCTGAACGCGGAGAACACCGCCCTCCGGGAGAGAGTCGAGTTCCTCGAGTCGATTGCCCTCAACACCAAATT
This sequence comes from Angomonas desouzai, assembly GCA_000482185.1. Taxonomy (NCBI): domain Eukaryota; phylum Euglenozoa; class Kinetoplastea; order Trypanosomatida; family Trypanosomatidae; genus Angomonas; species Angomonas desouzai. The sequence goes on along the minus strand of AUXL01000100.1, from coordinate 4,159 downwards.
TATAGAAAAGGTGGACAAGTCCGATGACGACGAAAATGGGGAAACCAACCAGGCGGAGAGCAGCTCCGATGACGATGAGGAAGAGGAATCATCACCCAGACCGGCCTCTAAAGAGCTGCTCCCACGACCGAGCTCGTCACCCGAGACCCGCTCTACCCGACTGGCCCCCGTCGTCCCCACCGCCGTCCCCTCCTCCTCTCGCACCCCGATGGGAGGAAGCACGTCCGCCGTGCCACCGCTGCCACCCTCTGAACCCCGCCAGCGCAAGGTCGAAAAGAAGAAACCGACCAAGAAGAAAAAAAAGAAGGGAAAGCTCCGGGAAAAGCTAAAGGACTATGAAAGAAAGTACGGGTCTACCGCTGGTGTGAGTTACGAGGCCTACTACGGGGACGCCAAACGTGCGGTACCGCAGAATGAAAAGACCAAAAAAGCCGTCACGGAGGTGGAGGCATTGATGCAGAAATTACCAAAAGACATTGTGAGTGATTTTGTGCCCAAGTCGGCGGTGAAGCCAAAGTACTTTGGTAAACTAGACTACTGTGGATCCCCGGAGGAGATACAGCGTCTCGAGGCGAAGAAGCAGGAGCGGGAGAATTATCGAAATCGTCTCCTTCAGCGCCAGGAGGAGCTGCGGGACGCTATTATGAGAGACTTGGCGATTGCAGAGTTGGGGGGAGAGGCTTATTTGCAGCGACAGTCCTCCCTGACGGAAGAGACGGGTGGACTGACAGCGAAGCGCTCCCTCGTTCCCTCTAACCCCTACGCCGGGGGTGGCTCCTCCTTCCTGACCCGACACCGTCCGAAGCCGAGTACCACCTCGATGACGGAAAAGCCGGTGGTGCCACCGACGACCGCTGCGAAGGAAACATTGAGCAGCATGGATCGCCTCAAACAGTACTTAAATTCACAGTAGAGAGATAAAGTTAGACGAACTATTACTTCGATTTTTATTTTGCCACTACCGCCAGACGGCCCCGCTGTGGTTGCATGTATAATACAAACCGTAAAGACGCACCTTGTACAATACTTGAATGGAACTTATTTTATAGCCTTTTTTCTATCCCCTTAATTCCAACTATTTTATGACTTTCTCCCCTCCCCCTCTTCCTTTTTTCTTACTATTTTAGGTTTATTCGCTCTTTTTCACTACACACTTCTCTCTCAACATGGCTGAACTCCAGAAGGCTTTTGAGGCGTTCGCGTCCTTCGGCGGTGCCCCCACCAAGGAGATGGACAACTCCCACTTCTCCAAGATGCTCAAGGAGGCCAAGATCATCGGTAAGGTGTTCACCTCCACCGATGCCGATATGGTGTTCACCAAGGTCAAGGCCAAGGGTGCCCGCAAGATCACCTTTACGGACTTCAAGTCCAAGGCGATCCCCGAAATCGCCACCAAGCTGAAGAAGACCAACGATGAAGTGGAGGAGATGATTGCCTCCGCCTCCCCTGAGGCTCACGGCACCAAGGCCGACGCCGTCAAGTTCCACGATGATAAGAGCACCTACACCGGTGTCTACAAGGAGGGTGGCCCGACCAACGTGGACCGCAATGCCGGTTCCCTCGCTGGTGTGGTGGATCGCCGTGTCAGCACCACTGATGCCCGCGGTACTACCAGCAAGCAGGTCTAACGCTCTATATAGGGTCCTTCATGATGACGCAAAAAATCTCATTGTCATATGTTCTGACTTCCACCTTTTTTTTTATTTTCTCTTTTTTTTTTTTTACCCTTTTTCATTGTGACTGATATTGTTGCTTTCTTTTTATATATATATCACTGTTTCGTTTACCAAACGAACTGACCCAAAGCATATGATATCACTCTTTATACTTTCTAGATGTATTCAAAAAAAATTATATGATATGGACTAAACATTTTTAGTACATCCAATTTTGTGTGTCTCGTTTTTTTTTTGATATTGTGCTGTTTTGAGCGATTTGGCTTCAGTCACTTTCGTTGATCAGTTGCTTCAACACTCTTGCCCCTTTTATTCTTATATTTTGTCTCATCGAAAGGTAGCAATATATATATATATAAAAAAAATAACAATTAAGCAATTAAAGATATTTTCATTGCTTTAGTAAATCAAATTGAGATCACCACAATGCTTGGTGACATCAATAGTAATTCTCACCCCCGCGATGGGAGTGAGGAGGATATCGCTAGTAACGTCGCGGTGGCGTCTGCTACCGCGAATCATTTTTCGCAGCGGGACGACTCCGCTTCAGAGTATTATCCCCCACAAAACGGTGTGACTCGCAACTTTAGCAATCACACCAGCTCCAACGGCTCTACCTATTTTCAGGACAACAACCCCGTTCGACAGCTTTCTCTAAACAAGGCAAACCTGAAAACGTTTGAGCACTCCGTCCAGCAAGGGGCGATCCCCCTACGGACAGACTTTGCCTATGGCTACACCGAGACCAAAGTCACCCGCCGCCGGGACGACGACGCCGACGACATCGGACCCCGTTCGAAGCGCATCCCCTCTCATACCGTTCCCGAGATGGTGGAGGCCGCCAGTCTTCGCGTCAACCCCCCACCGGAGGAGGAGGTGCCTACGGACGGATCCGACACCAAAGACTACGACGTCCACAGCAACGCGGTGGCCAGCTCGCGGGCCGGCCTGGGTCAGACACTCGCGGAGGGCAGTTTGTTTAGCATGGACGTGAGGGAGGGCAGTCCCCGCCCTGACCACATTACGGACGCCCTCAACGAGGAAAACTTAGAGCAACACTTGCGCGACATCTATAGCGGCCGCCCTGTCTCCCTCAAACCAGAGAATATGGAGCACCGCGGGGCTCCTCATGGGTGGACGCATAACAAGAGCGGCAGTATGGCGGTGGAACCCAGCGAGGCCGACATGAACATGTCAGAGCACATGAGCACCGCGTCTCACCTCTCCCGTGTGATGGTCAACGTCTCGAATGCACAAGGCCTCATTGAAGACCTGTGGAGTAACTGCCCCACCGACCGCACCGCTGATATCCCCAGCACCTCTAAACTCAGTAAAGAGAGTCTGGCGCTGCTCCGGCAGCAGTTGGAGTCCGGTGCGACCCCTCTGCGCCCCGAAGTATTGGCGGGCATTGGCGATGCGGTCCGCCGCGCGATCGGCCGCCCAACCCCCTCCGAGGAACAGACGCTTAGTATGGTGGTGGAACCGCCCAGGGAGGATACTGAACTGGTGCCCGCCGCCGATGAGATCTTGCAGGCGGCAGATGTGGACGTGGAGAACGATGTGGTGGAGGCCCCCTCGCACCAAAGTTTCGGAGAGGTGGAAGGGACGGAGATGGACCCCGGGGATGATGGGAGCGCGGTCCAGGACGACGACGACGACGTTGATAATGATAACCCCAATGATAGGATCTATGAGACCGCCAGCTCCCGCGATGTACACAATGAGAGTATCTTTCTCACCGACTTGGATGAGGACGACTTAGGACGAGATATTGTGCTCAAACGACGACTCAAGGAACTGTACAAAACTGTCTCTGACATTCAGTACGAGCGGGGTGAGATTGGCATGAAGATTACGCAACAAAACGAAAAAGCGAGAAAGTTTATGGCCGACACACGATCCCGATTGGCCAATGTAGAAGATCAGGTGGTAAAGAAGGTGTCTAAACTAGTCTTGACGAAGCACCGTGAGCTGCTAGAACGACTGGACTCTCGATTAGGAGAGATCACAGCGAGAATTGAAGAAGCAAAGACGGCCGCGAATGAGAAAATGCATCGACTGCGCATGACGGTGGAAGGGGAGGGGCTGGCGTGCCCGTCAACGGAGTATTTGGTCCCCATGCCGGGCTCCGCCACGGTGGGTCAGGTGAAACAGGAGTTCCTGAATCGGCTGCTTCACACCGGGGCCATCACCCCAGCGCAGACGGAAGGGAAGAAACCACTACTGTTTTTGAACCAGTTCGCCCTGTTTGACAGTGATACCTTGTCCAGCGTGATGGATGAGCAGAGCACTGACCACGTGATGAGACTTCGACTCTAACACACACAAGAATGCCTATCCGTGTTTCTCCGTCATTTTCTCTCTTTATGCTTGTTTTCCACTTTCAAAACCGTTTTCTTTTTTCTTCTTTTTCTTTCCCTCCATGCGTGCTATTTACATTGTTCTTCACTTTACCAAAAAAAAAAAAAAAAATCAACTGTTCG